>LPNX010571971.1:51066-108944 GCA_001517045.1 Pseudotsuga menziesii
AAAAGCAGAAGAGGCCAGATCCAAGGCTAAAGAACGTTTTAAACAACAGCAAGAGTCAGTTAAGAGATGGTTTGACAAACATAAAGCTGGGACAAAAGACTTTGAAGTGGGAGACTTAGTCCTCAAATGGGACCACCCCCATGATGAGAAAGGAAAGCATACCAAATTCCAGCAGTTATGGGTAGGCCCTTTTCAGATCGTAGCCAAACTTGGCCATGCTACTTATAAACTGCAGGATTTACAGGGATGGGAGGAAAACTTGCCAGTCAATGGTTTGGTTCTCAAGCCTTACTTTTCTTGAGTTTCTTTCTTCTTTCTTCCTTGTATATAAATAAGCTGTGTGGTTGTTTTCGAGTCATGCTTTCATTTGATTTAATTTTAAGTTTTTGATTTTCAATAAGGGGAACGAACTTACGGTCGTCTGGAGGATATTAAGGTCTTTCGGGAATAGCAAATACGTTGAGTGTCAGCCTGTGTATTGCTAAAAGATTTCTTCCAGCCTAACAGTTTTCTCGAATAAAATGTTGTGTGCATTTAAGTCCTGCTTAACCCCTGTGAATTAAACTGGATTCGAAGAGTCTGGAGTACTATGTCGGGGCTTCATCCACGTCACATTTAAAATGTTCTAAGGAGCGACAGTAAAGGACCCATGGGCAGAAGCAAGGTCAACAGTGTATTAAATATAAATGATCCCATGCCAAGAAACGAATGCCAAAAGGCAAGTAAAGAGTCAAAACTTCTATAAAAGCATCATAAATCAAAGCAAGTGCTGAATCATAAATACTAAATTGCCAAAAGATCCTCTCCATCCGTGAGCTGAAACTTAAAGTACACCACTCACACAAAAGGGCACTATGGGATAGAGGATCCTGAATTAAAATTTGGTAAGAAAGGCGTATAGAAGGACTCAGATGAAAGGGACAAAATTCCAAAAGCACAAAAGCTGTTAAAATGGCATGGGAACAGGGAACAAACGAATACTGCTGTTTACTATCTGCTCCAATCCTGTGGTGTCCACGCTGTTAGCTACCTGAAAATAGAGGTAATAATGAAACTCATACTCTGGCCTCAGCATAGTTGTCTGGACTTGAAGGTCTCGGTTTTCCCTTCCCCCAAATGGACCATCATCAATGATTAAGGTACACACTTCTGTCGGTCGAGGAATCCATATCGCCTGAAGAATTCATTAGAAGCATTCTGGTTAAACAGTCTGTTGCTCAAAGTATAATCACCCAGAGATCTAGGTTCACCAGGTAATCACCAGTTGTTGCTGCCACAACTGTTCCCCCCAAATTTATTTAAATTCTGGGCCCCTCCTCATCATTTTTGCTTGGTGGGATAGTTAAATGCTTGAGCCTCTCAGGCATATCTTCTTTTCGTTTTACTTTGAAGATTGGATGTCAGCAGGTTTATTTATGCCATGTTCAGTTTCGATTAAGTCGTGGATTTCTGGCCGTGAAGAAGTAAAATTTTGTTCTTCAGGGCAGCCTTTGCGAAGAAAGCGACTTTGGTTGTTAACGTTGTTCAAATCCTTGAGTTTTCCTGTAGTCGGGCCTCTTTTTGCTGTTGAATCGGAAGCTGCAAAGTCTCAGCCTCTCCGTCGTTGCGCCTCCAAGACCTTTTCTCCGTCCGAAGTCTGAACCCATCCGACACCCGTTTCATTTTAGCCTTCAATCGCTTGTCCGTAACCTCTACTCATCCGCCGTTGCAGCTGGGAGATCTTTTTCGCTCCCAATCTGAGTGTCTTCCGACATTCGACTAAGTTTTCCTGTCCGCTCCGCGTATCCTCTAACCCTCCTCCTCCGCCGTTGCGGCTCCTAGAGTCTTCTGGTTTTCGAAACTAAAAACCGTCCGACGTCCGATTTATGGCATATCCCGCCCGCGTTTCGCTTGGCTGCGACTTAAGCCTCGCTCGACGTTGCGGCTGGCAGATCCTCCTGGCCCCCGAGCTCCCTTCCTTCTGACTGCCGACTTGATTTTTTCCCGCCGGTGACCATAGGATATTTTTCCAGGCCCGTATGTGGTGCACCCGGCCTTTTCCTTGTAAGATGGTGGTTAATTGATAATATTTGTTGTTGAACCATGCTCGTGAATTGACTGCAGGCAGTTTCAAGGAGACCGGTCAATCCACCACGATAAGAAGAAAGACTAACCCGTTTGGCGGAGGTATGACTGAAACGAGGCAAATGGAGAACGAAGTCCGGAGCTGTAAAGGCATGATCCCAGAAACGGATCAGTTACCAAGTGTTTCATGATCACATACTGACAAAAGATCGGAATATGAAGCGTTGAAGAAACTGAAAGACCACGCGTCTGGGGAGGAAAAGGAAGCACTCAGTAGTTGTAGTTTAAATATTTGAAAGTGGGAAGAAGAAAGGGATTTTCCCCCCTGGAAAATTTTGTAAATGTTTGCTTGTAAGAGGAACTACTTCGTTTTGCAAAGGAAACTGCAATTTTTGCCTGTTGGAGAGAGTGAAAAGTGGAATGTATCAATGCAACGCAATGAATAATGTTGAAGAGGAACTATTTCGTTTTCATCTTTGTTTCATTTACTGTAAGAGTATTTGATGTTATGAACCTATGTTCTTGTTGAATGTTCTTCAGTAGTTTCTGGGATATTGATTTCACTGTGAGCAATTATTTTTGTTATAAAATGATCGGCTATCTGGTTATTTAAATATCTGTAAGTGTTCATGTGTCTTGAAAGAAATATCAGCTATCTGTGATTCTTCATAATGCATGTGCAAGATGTATTGCTCACCCAGAACGATAACCTTGCTCCCTAGGGATAGATTAGATAGTCAGTTTATTTCTTATTGTATCTGATTTGGTTGCTTGCGAGCATAAGACGAGAGGTAAGAACCTGCGCATCACATTGTGACCGCTCCCTGCATCTTGATCACCCTGCATTTAGTTAGGCACTTGCATTTCATTCCTTTAAGTCAAAATTACAAAAACTCGGTGGGCCGGGCCGCAACCAGTAAACCCTTGTTGTTACTTTGACCTACGGTAGCCGGACCGTAAAACCGAACGGATTCCCTATACCAAACAGTCAACGGGCTAGTTGGGAACGCTGATTGGGGAGAATCCCTCACTGTTGCCGCCTGCGAATTTCCAGGCCTCAACAGACCCATAACATAGCGTCTCAAACTATTTTAGAACATGTACAAATGATTTTTCAAGCACATTGTGGATC
Source organism: Pseudotsuga menziesii (assembly GCA_001517045.1). Classification (NCBI taxonomy): domain Eukaryota; kingdom Viridiplantae; phylum Streptophyta; class Pinopsida; order Pinales; family Pinaceae; genus Pseudotsuga; species Pseudotsuga menziesii. The sequence continues at coordinate 54,263 of LPNX010571971.1, forward strand.
CCACTAAGTGGGTATTCCATTATCATCAATTAGGTTGTGTGGGTTGTCTACTTTCCAAATAGTTAATTAGCCAAACTTCTATGAGGAATTAAAAGACTATATGTAAGATGTTGAGTGTCCAAGAAAAAGACCATATCTTGGATGTCGATTGCTGAGGCTCTACACAATGTTATGGTGGTCCATTGTTGATTTGATGGGAAAATGTTATGTCTTATTGGTTAAAAAAAAAAGAATCACGGGTAGCAGTTATAAGTCTTATTCGTTTTAGAAAAAGAATCATGGGGTAGTATATATAATATTAAATTTGATTACTCATTATAAATCAATATTGTTTTAAATATTCAAATTTTTATTCACACTAAAAGAAAAAATAATAGAGTGATCCAGGTTATGTTGAAATTATGTGTATTGATAGGGTGAGGTTTTCTTTGTAGTGAAATGTCAAAATTTTAGATATATAAAAAAATATTCTATTAAATTATTTATGATATTGAATAGTTATACAAGACAACAAAATTTACGATATATGTATTATTTTTCAAAAAATTAAGGTAAGAAATTATAACGATTAGAGTTAGTGGTGTAATGGTGGGATCTATATCATGAATTTGGTTCACTCAATTGTATTTTATCATCTTTAATTTATATCAAGGATAAGTTCCACGACTAACTCTATTCCTGACCATCTGTGTCTAGCCTCCGTTATTTCTTAGCCAACCTTGTAGTACCTCTCAATAGATTATATTCAAAAATGTTGATTTTGAGTCTTTGATATACAAATTTGACCTCTCCTTGATTTGTGAGAATGTTGAATTATGTAGGAGGAATTGTTACTCATTTTCTACCTCCCCATTTCCCCATACTCAACATAACCCTCCTACAACTCATTTCATTGTTCCCATCTTCATGTTTCACATCTCAATCTGAGTGAATTTGTTCTTAATTGCGATATTAGCTATTTTCGTGCCATGAGAAATTAAAGTTCAAATAGTTTTGCACTTTGGTCTTATCTTGCGTATTTAACTTGTTTATGAAATATTGTTGTTTTCTTATGGCACATTTCTCTATTTTCTCTTCTTTTATCATTCTTGTACATGGATTTTCAATGCATTTTTATCCAATGGACACCTTTCTTCTTCTACGTCCCACTCTTCAAACCATTCCTTTCATTGTTGGTCCCATGTTTTCTTCCTCCTTTTGTATCTCATATTGGTTGATTTTAACTAGAATCTTATCAATGTCCATGGGTATCAATTTTTGTTTGTTCGCAATTAATGTTCTCAATTCCTCCAAATCTATTTGGTATATTCTTGTTTCATCTAGAAGCACATCATAAGGGTTGGTATCTTTTACTTTAACGCAACTTGTTATTGATTATTTTCGTACTCGTTCGGTTTAGGTCCATATGTTTTTGGAGATATTTGGTCCCCAAGGAAGTAATGGAGAGTCTATACATACTCCCATGTAACTTTCTTCCAATGACATATCATAAAGGATTGTTGAGAGATAAGCAAAATTCAAAATGCAAATAGGCAAGTGTGGAAATCAAATCTAAGAGGGATCGAGAGACTTTAAATAAATGTCCCTAATGTTAATGGTGAAGTTGCTTAGGAATCTCAAAGTAAACCTAAGAGTTAACTATGATTCCTATTTTTCACTTATGAGGTAATGTTTAATGTTTGATGGTCTAGAACATTTCCTTATTACATTGAGAAAAGGTGTAATAAGTTGTTTTATAGTATGTGGAAATGTTTCAAATTTTGTTAGACTTTCTGTAAACATGTGTGTCAATAAATCACTTTACTCATTTTTATTGCTTTCACATGGGACCCTTATACCCATTTGAAATACTTTGATATGTTGAATTTTTGTTATATAATGTTTTTTAATCTAATATAGATTCCAATTTTATTTTTTTTTGAAATGCTTTGATATGGTGAAGTTTTATGATATAATGTTTTGTAATCTAATATAGATTCCAATTTTTTTCCCAAAAAGGTAAAGTGTATTTTTTAATGTTTCATTTTTTCATACATTTGTCTAAACAATGCTATTGAAACTCTTTAGTGTTAATAGAGATTTGAAATCTTTGGTACCCTTTTTGGCTTTGGAAATAACAATCTTTCATCATCGAATATCCTTATTATTGGTTCCAGGTACAAGTCTTTGGTACACTTTTGTATTTGACACACTTTTTGGCTTTGACAATAACACTCTTCATCATTGAGTATATTTATTATTGGTTTTATAATATCTACAAATATTTGGTACACTTTTGGATTTGATATTAACAATCTTTCACCATTAGGTGTCTTTATTATTGATTTTAGAATATCAGGTATCTTTATTATTGATTTTAGAATATCTACAAGAGCTATCCATAAATAATTATAAAGGTAGTTCCAAAAGTACATGTTATACATATTTGAATTTCATAGTGTTAACACCTCTATTTGACCAAGGAGAATGAAACCATGGTGGAGAAAAAATAATGTTTTTCGAGCACTTTGGTCAAAGGATATAGTATATGAGTATGATGAAGGTCTAAATGTCGATCAGATTGCCAAAGATCCTAGGCCGCGAGGATGGAAAGAAGAAAATCAGTGGCTAATGATCCCTCCGCCCTTCAAAACATGCGAGGGGGATAAGAGAAGTTTGACCCTTTAACCCACTGCATAAATCAAAGGTTGTGAAGTGGTCCCAAGCAGATCCACGGTGCACAATAGATCCACCCTGTGAAAGCACGCGTTAGTTAAGGAAAGGGAGGTTGGAGGAATCATGAATAATCCTCTCGATCCGATGGTGGGGGACAGAATTGCTTCACATCAATGGATGTGATTGATTCCATAAACTAGAAACCACGCGGCAGATAAGCTCAAAGCGTCCGGCGGAATGGGTATGTGGTGGTCAATCCGACGGCCGAAGATCAGAGGCAGAATAGATCGAAGGCCATTATGGAGTCCACGGAGTGAAATCGCACGAGGGATAAGCCCCAAGACGTCCAGCAGAATGGGTATGTGTCGGATAATCGGATGGTCGAGGATCAGCAATGGAGTGGATCGACGGCTACTACGGATTCCGGAGATCGAACTTGCACGACGGATAACCCCGAACTGCCCAGTGGAATTGGGTACGTGGATGATGATCCAACGGTGCGCGATTAAAGACATATCGCATCAACGGTTAGGAGCAATTCCGCTGATCAAACTTGCTCGACGGTTAAAGCAAAGGAGCCCAGCGGAATTCGGTGGGCGCCACATGATCCAACGGCTCGCCTGTAAAGATGTATCAGATCGATGGATGAGGGTGAGTCCGGGACTCAGAGTTGCACGATGGTTAAAGTAGGAAAGCTCAGCGGAATGTGAGACGTGGCATTTGATCCAGCGGTGGAGGATGAAGGCACGTTACATCTACGGTCATGAGCGATTCCGGGGTGGAGACTTGCACGGTGTTTATCGCCAGGGCGCTCGACGGAAAAGGATACGTGGCGCGCGATCCGAGGGCCAAGAGTTTGCGAAGGATCAGATCAACGGTGGGTAATGGATCCGGAGAAGAAAGATACGCGGTGGATAGTAAGTGGTAGTTGCGGAGAATAAATGATCTTCCACATGGCGAATGATGATAGGCTCCGGGAATAAAAAGGCTTATAAAAGCGAAGGGTTGACCTCTATCATTGTTATTTTATTCACTCGGGACCAGTGAAAAGGACCGGCCTATCTGGAAGCTTCCATCTGTCAGTTTTTGGCTCCTATTCAGAAAGTGCAGACATGCTTTGTGCACGCGCCGCCACAGTAAACGAGGTAACACTGAATCCCAGTAATTCTGTAATTCCTCCTACAAGTTACCAGTGTGAAATTCAGTAATGGACCAGAGAAAAGAGGTTCAGGTGTCGGGTCAAGTTGTAGACGATAAGGAAGAGTTCCTAGTTGATAGAGATAGGAATGTCTACGACCCCTTCCTCTCTGTGGGAAGCATGTCTGACAGTAAAGAAAGGTTGTGGTATCACCACTCGCAGGGGAACGATGTGCTGAATGTGTGCAGGTCTTTCCTGTACTATTTCGCCATTAAGAAAACCCTCCATTTTCCAGAATTCGCAGAATGGTGTGCCTTAAATTATTCTCCGTCTCAAAGAGTTATTGTCAGTCATTCTGCATCCAAAGTATTATGTAGAATCGACGCTGTGGTCATTCGAGAAGTCCTTAGTTTGCCGGAAAATTACCCAGACAGCCGTGAAGTTATAAATGAGTCAATCCTGGTCGAGTTGTATAAGAAGTCCGAAGCCGAAACCCGCTGTAAGTTCTTGTCGAGCTTGTTAAAAGATGGTCAGTCTGTAGATGATGTATCCATAGCCTACCCTGTGCATATGTTCAAGAGTGAAGTTCAATTGGTCATTTCTTTGGTATGTCAAGTACTAGGTCTAGATGAGGATTGTCATGTGGGTGAGGTCGTTCTTGGATTTTTGTTGAGAATGAATTCCTCCGTTCTTGAGTCCCAGTCAACCCCGGTTTTTAGTTTAGACGAATACCTGGCTGAGTCAATTCACCTTCAGCTAAGCGAGTTCCCCAAGGTCCGGTTTTTCAGGTTCCAGACTTATTTGCTTAATATGCTTCTGTGTTCTAATGTCTCAGAGTTGAAGTTCCTGAGTACCCTATGTTCCCCTGATTTACCTAATCAAATCAGCATGATCGAATTTTCCAATTCGATCATGTCTGAGATATACAAAATGCTGTTCGATGAAGAATTACCCCGGGTCCTAGATGAAATGAGAAGCTTGATGCAGTCTTCGCCAGAAGAGCGGGTTGGAGATTGGTTTTTGTACAGAGATCATACCGTGTTGAGGATATATGGCTTCACAGGTCATCCTTATAGGCTACCTTCCTTTTTGACCCCTAGAATATTCGCATTGGAGTTCATGTGACAGAGGTTGTTGTCCGAAGAGGAACATTTTTGTGCCTTCAAGAAATATTCGAACATCAAATTTCCGGTTAAGGTTGGCACCTTCATTTTTAAAAGCAAGGGTGCCTTGGTTTTTATAGAAAAGTTGTTGGAAAATATGGAGTTCATTAAAGAGTCAGGTGTGAATTACGACCCCCACCAAGTAATTTTATTGATAAAACAAGCTAACAGGAATAAACCCTTCGAGCATCAAGCTGTTGAGGGGTTAGCTGAGATGGCTAATTTACTGCAGTTTATCGATGAGACCAAGTCCGATGAGGAGACACATCCTGCACCTGGTACAGCAATCCAAATCTCCGAAGGTGTCAGTGGTGCAGTCAAGAGGATTTTTTCCGATGCTGACAGTATGGAAGTAGATGACGAGGCTTCTCGTAAAAAGCCAAAGCTACTCGAGGGTAGCGAGACCGTAGATGATGAGGTTTTGGGTGTGTTCAAAAAAGTTGCCCTAGTCCCCAGGAAGACAGTACAGATAAACCAAGTCTCTTTTAAAAGTTCAGAAGGTGATGTAGGTAGCCCAGACTCCAGTCCCTTGTTTAAGTCTAAAGAAGAGCTCAAGAGCAGCTACATGGAAAAGAGAAAGCAGTCCCTGGAGGAAACGAGAAGTCTGCTACCGAGGGTAAGAGACTTGTGCAGTTCCAAAACGTCTCTAGTTTCGGCTAGGGATGCTGAGAAAAACACTTTTAAGATGGCCATAGTGAATGATAAAAGGATGTCTGAAATAGAAGTCAGGATGGACAAAATCAGCACCCCTGACAAAATTCAGTTGCATAAATAAACAAGCGACATCCTCTACTCAGATTTATTACAGGCCATGGTGAGGATAAACAAATTACAGGTGTTGGTAAACAAATTGGAAGTCCAGTTAAAGCATGAGAAAGTGGAAAACAAGGAAAATGTTATTCAGGTCAGAAAACTACAAGCAGACCTTGCTAGCTCAGACAATACCCAGGCTGTCAAAAAGTTGCTAGAAGAGAAAGATAACGCGCTCCAGGTTTTGAAGAAGAGGTTGAATATGCCAGGCTCAGAACATGTCCAATCAGCTGAATTGCTAGCCCTCCAGGAGGAGAAAGATAGAATCCATCAGGAGATGATGGAATACAAGGGAAAAGCTGGAGAGCTCCAAGAGGAAAAGAATAGGTGGGAAGTCGAGAGGGAGGAGCTGCTATCCCAAATCTCCGTGTTGAAGAAAGATCAGACTGAAAAAAAGGAGATAATGGATGAGCTAATGAGCCAGACCCCTGCCGGTGATGACTTATCTATTGTAGACATCCAGAAGCCATTAGCTGATTTATCTGCAGATGACCTGTTGGTATCTATGTCCCAAGTAAGTCTGAAGGAGGAAGTAATTAAGGAGTTGAAAACTGAGAATGAAAAGATGAAGGCCAAATTAACTAAGGTAAATGAAAACAAAAAACAAATCTTGCAGGAGAAGCACCAATTACAGAAAAAGATTGATGAATTGAAAGAAAAATGCATTGGGAAAGGCCCTCTTCAGGGGGCGAAACATATTATCTGGGATAGCCTGACCATAGAAATCACCAAATTCTGGCATTACTTGAGTTTTATTGATGATTTGTGTACAGTGACAGAGTTGGCCCAACAAAGACTGCAACTGGTAAATGAACACATGGCAAGAAGGCCCCTCACTACAGCTCAAAATTCATTAAATTTTCTGAATTCCCTAACACACCAAAAGATGCACGACATGGGCATAAAGGACAGAATCTCAATAGTGCTATTGGCGAAGAAGATTATCAACAAGCACCATTTAATGAAGATTGTCCTGGATAAGTCAGAAGAATTGCGTGCGCAGGTAAATAAGTTCAGACAGGAGTTCAAAGGGTTGTTCGAAGAGGGATTACCGTGCTTCTGGGACGAAGCAGGCAAGATACTCCCGCCTGAACATTATCACCACCTGCTTGTCCGGGCTCGCATGGACCACGCGAAATTTAACAGCTTGGAGAAGAGCCTGACAGGACAAACCATCATAGACATGTTAGCAGAAGATTTTGAAATCCTGCAGAAGTTCGTCGTTATCAGAGCCAGATTGCCCAAGAAATCTTACGAAGCATATATGGAGCTCGAGGTAGCTATTCGGGAGATGATGGAGAGTGACACCCCAAGTTCGGAGCAATGGAAAGCTGTAGAGCGGTTTGGGAAAACAAGGTATATTCCTCCCCCCTAAGAACAGGTGTCAGGTGCTGAAGAGCCGATGGGAAAAATACGTGGAGCTGTTGGGGCAAAGATTCGGAGCTGATTGGGCAAAAGACGTGGAGCTGTTGGGGCGAAGATTCGGAGCTGATGGTGCAAAGTTTGTTATCTAGCTGATTTGTACTTAGTGGTCTGTTAGGAATGGAGTTGTAACAACTTCCTAGTGGTGTAGGAAATTCAGTTACAAACTCTAATTTACGCCGACCATTCTGTTATTGATCTGTTGGAGGCAGACTTATTGTTTAATCTATATATTTGTATCTTTTTATGAGATGGGGGTTGGAACCCATCGAATGAAGTGATTTGTGGAGAACATATCTGTCTTATTTTTTGAATACCAAAATGAATGCATGAGAGTTCTTTTTCAGAGATTCATGTATCATTGACGTTGCAGTCCGTGCTTTCTTTCTTTGTGTGATTGTAATGTTTCCTGTGTAACACTTCGTTCTATTTTTCTTTCGTATCTAGAACATAGTGTTTGATGATTAGAATTCATATACTTATGCTCTATTCATCGTTTCAGGTATTATATGATTTTTATTCTACTAAAGTTGATATGGAATTCGTCTTAGACGCTCTGTATTAATGGGTTGTTCCCTCATCTCTTCTATTTCACCTTGACAAATGAAATGACTACAATTATGTGATTATCTTGCTTTTGAAAAATCCTGTGTATGCATCTTGGCGATCTTTTATACGTATATGACTCCGTTGCCCAATGGATATGTGATTGTTTCAACCAAATAAATAAACCTTTAAATATTGTTACCATTTAGTCTTGCAAAGTTGTAAAGTTCAAATTGAGAGATCCCTCTCTGGAAGAGAATACCAATATCTCTCCTAAAGTGGTTTTGCTGTTACCTCGGGGTGTACCTTTTACAACCTGGGTACATTCTGAGTGCTAACACATAGTAAGAATTTATTTATGCTAGAATTCTTTATTATTATTGCACTTATTCCTAGATTGATAAATATTTTACCATCACTCCAAATTGTTTCAAAGGATTACATATTTTATAGCCTACACTTTCATCTTATGTAATTATTCCTAGCAAGGATGAACACTGGTCATGACAAACCTCGTGACCAATATATATTACAAGTGAGGTAACATGGAACTTAAATCAAAGGAACAATTCGTTTTCTCTTGTTCAACCTCTTACATGGTCTATGAAAAATATCATTACTTATTTAGAAATGATCAAATTTTGAATTCTTAGTTTCATTATGAAGACCAAGTGTGCTAATTTTTTTTCTCTAAGCTTATTTAGTTCTAAAATAAGTTGTTACATACCCCTAGATCTAACTCTACATGAAAGAACATATCTTCTTACCCTATTATTGAGTTAGATAAAAAGAAATATGTTGATCGTATCAATTTTCAAATAAACATTAAGTATTTGATCTATTTTGAAGCGTAAAGCTCAAGATCTACGACAAATACAAATTCATTAAAAGATATTACTTACTCTTTCTCATCTCAAATGTTAAAAATAATCAATCAAACCATATTACGCTCATGTTAAAAACATTAAAAGCATTCAGCAAGTTCAATCATATTCATCTTTATTCTTATGTTTTTATGCTTCTCCCTAAGTCTAATTTGATGCATTTAATTTTAGAATTTTATTTATTTATTATTATATTTTTTCATAAACTAAGTTTTTTGCCTATACACATTAATATTAAATTAAACTAATGTTTTTTAGTTTAATGATGATGACAACGTATACACAAATTTTAACTTTTTCTTCTTTCTTCTAGCTTTGATAACATCATTAGAAATATTACAAACTCCATTATCAGGTGTTGGTGGAGTAGATGTTCTTGGTGCTTACGGAGTGTAATGAATAATTGGATTGATCTTAGTGAGACCAAGAGAGACGTGGAGGGGAAAAAAAGTGGTATGAATGATTTTCCATGTATTGGAAAATATGATATCAAATCTTGATGTATTTAAGGCATCTGCAATAATATCCCATGTTTCATAATGCATGTCATGGAATACTTGAGTACTTGCATGTTCTACTCTATGGTGGGACATGCACGTCTCAAGGGGATCAATTTATTTTACTCCACACTCAATTACCTAGTGGGATTTTGATTTTGATGATCATTGTATGAGCCCAGCCCTTGCAATACCTTCATGGATGAGAAATTGTAGTCTCCATTTGGGATATTTACATGGTATTAGCTTGATAAAGGTTTCCCATGAACCCCTACTTTAAGGAGATGAGAACTTACTGATCTTGCTTTACAATTGTATCTCTTGTGGATAAATAGTTTGCATAAGACAATTTGTTGATGTATGAATTGAATGCTTGTTCATATAGAACAGAGACTGATATGGAGGTTATTTATGAAATATTGCATATGTATCACAACTTTTCTTAGTACCATTACACATATCTAGAGGTTTCAAGTTTTCAACATAGTCATATTTGTAGTTAAATAACTTGTTTCCTTCATAAGATTGAATTGGGGAAAATATTTGAAGATAAAGATGTGAACCAAACAACATATAGTAATAAAACCTGAAATAACTACCATCATCAACAATGCTCACACTTTCAATAGGTCAATCACCTCCTTTGTATCTCTAGCATATGAAACATCCAACTCCTATGTTTGCCTGATTATGCTAAACTCCCATGTTTAGAGCTTGATTTACCACCATTTGGTGTTAGAAATAATGAAAATCTCTTTTATTATTCGAAGGAGTTGGCATTGCAGTCATATGGAAAAATATTCAATGGCAATAGATAATCTGAAGTCTCTATATTGACTAATAGCATTCAACGTGTTATAACTTGTGGTTCTAGGAAATCCATTTTTCATTTCTCATAATTGAGATAGTACTATGTAAGTGGTACTGACATTGACTATCAGGTTCGCCTGAGTGATGGAAGCCAGGTACATTGAATGGTGTTACTATCTATAAGGAAACATTAAACTTTATGATAGGTAGAGGTATCACATCAAATTCAATGTTCAAATTGTTTTTACATCTTACATGTAATGGTACCATAAATAAAAGAAGTACCAACAGAGGTTATGACATGCTTATATAAATGATATATGATTATACGTTGTAGGTTGCTCTTTGTCTATAGTCGAATTGTAGGTTGCTCTTTGGTTGTAGCATCTACTATGATATTAGGTTTATTGGTTTTTTTTTCGGGGGGGGGGAGGTTGGATTCATGGTTTGTTAAGGTTGTGAATGTAACGTCCCCGACCCTCCGACCGGTGAAGAGGACGCTACCATACATCAAATATTCGGGCAACTAGCCCCATGAACATGTACATACATATAGAAACCTGAATGCTTGAACATAATACATACTAAGATGCATAATCATTCATATACACAACAGAAACAAACCATACAATTCAACATTCAACATGTCCATCATCGTAATACATTAACAGTAAATAAGATTGCAAAATAGATTAGTCAAGAATACTTATCTTATAAGAACTGTCCCGAAACGAGCTACATCGCTGCAATGTTCCACCCAACCATAGGCCAGTGTGCTCCTTAATCTCTCAGCAACGCTTCCACCCCCGAGCCGGGCATGATTCCCCAAGGAATAAGGAACTAGCAGGCTTACACATAGCCAAGGATAACAAAACATGCCAAGCCAACATAGTTGGGTTTATCAGGCAATCTAGGAGCTGGGAAAGGATAAATGCTAAGCTGGTGAGCTCATTACAGAGATAGGGACACCTACACCAGAACTAGCCTGACTTATAAGACACCCACACACACCCAACACAAGGAGTCAGTCCCTTCTCTGCTACATAGTCCCTCAGGCCCTGCCTTCCCTTCCAGTGCTATTCAGGGGTTGTGGAGAAGAAATCCAACCCTCTAGCGCTGTCTGTGTGGTTCCCAAACACACCAGGTTTATCAAGCAAACCAAGCCCTCTTCCCTACTCCAACACAGTCCGAAGACCAACCACTGCATACATGCAGTCAAACAAGTGGTTCATAGCTTGTATAGGGAAAACAATTCCTGAGTCGTTCTTGGCCCTTTCGTGGCCAAAACGACTCCAAAACAACCTACAACAGCCCCAATCATGACAGCAAACACAGCCAACCAAAACGTGGGGAGACAATAGCCCGTTCTCAACAATGAAGCCACATAAACTTACACAGTCGGCAATGGAGGAAGTAAAATAGACTTCCACCCTATGCGTGGGGGAAATTTACACCGGACCCCCAAAATATGGATGGATAACACACCAGATATCACTCTGTGTAAAATGTGAATGACAGTCAAAACAACTCCCCTCCTTGCGATGTGAGACCAAACAGAAAGAATCCTCTCCGTGAGGAACATGACGTCTCCCTAGGATGAGCGGCAATGGAGAATGGCGAGTGGGAAGTGTAGGAGTGTTCCCCTCATCGTCATGGAGAGAGTGGAAAATGATGGGCGTAGTCATTTTCCTCTGCCCAATGTGAGGTTCGATTTGCTCAATAACTGCCTCAACTACTCTGCAGAACATTTAAGGTGGTAGTTGGATGAGACAAGGGAAGGTGAGTGAAAAGGGTGGTGACACATGGATTTCCCCCCAATGGGCTCAATATTTAACATTCCCCCTCCTTATCCTTAGGAAAATCATGCCCTTTTCAATATGGTTGCAGTGAACATAGCTGGTTAGGTTTATTTAATTAAAATGCACATTTACATGATGACAAAAATTAATATATGTTGTATACTACAATAGACCATCGGCAACGATTCCGTTCGCCGAAACATAACACAACTAAATCGATGGTGGGGCTTTTTCCTTTAGCTCCACACCACGATTCATTACAATATATACATCATGTACATTTAATGCAATGGGGTCAAAACCGGGGTGTTAGATTCCCCTCCCCCTTTAATAGCACTGTCCTCAGTGCTTTACAAAATTTGAACAAAATGCTACACTGGTACCGCCTCAGTGTTCCGCAGAATTGAACAAAAATGGATGTGCCAATCGCATGGCATCCTCCAGCTCCCATGTAGCCTCTTCGGGTCCGTAGTGCTCCCATTGCACCTTTACCTGACCTATGGCCCAGTTCCGGAGCCTTGTGACCTTCCTGTTGAGGATGCACATTGGCTCGATTTGGAACTCTCCATCGAGTTCCACCTGAATCACATCCCAATTTTTCACATGGTTAGGATCATGTACATATTTATTAAGCAAATAAACATGAAAAACATTATGAGCTCTAGTACTAGCAGGCAATGCAAGTCTATATGCAACTGGCCCTATTCTTTCAAGTACTTCAAACAGCCCACAATATCTTGGTGATAGCTTGGCACAACTTCCAAGCTTCAAGGAACTCTTCCTTGCCCTCACTCTAAGGTAAACATGATCCCCAACACTGAACTCCCTGTTCACCCTATGCTTTTCTGCATAGATTTTATGTCTGCCCTGTGCTTATTTCATATTCTGCCTGATCTTTACAACCTCTTGCTCCATTTCCTTGAGCAATTCTGGTCCAAGCACAACCCTGTTCACTAGATTATCCCAAGTCACTGGTGTCCTACACCTTCTTCCATACAAAGCTTCATACGGGCTCATCCCCAAGGATGCCCGTTGTCCATTGTTATAAGCAAACTCTACCAAGTGCAAGTAATCTTCCCACTTGGTGGGTTTGTCCATCACGTACATGCAAAGCATGTCTTCAAGCACCTGATTAACTCTCTCTGTCTACTCATCTGCCTGAGGATGGTATGCAATGTTGAAGTTTAGCTTTGTACCCAAATCTGCAAATAACCCCTTCCAAAAATTATAAGTGAACTTGACATCTCGGTCAGAGACTATTTCTTTTGGCAATCCATGCAATTCAAAAATCTCCTACATGAAGATCTTTGCAATGTCATCAGTCTTATGCATAGACTTAACTGGTATAAAATGTGCTGCTGTAGTCAACTTGTCCAACACAACCATGATGGAATCATGTTGTCTCCAAGTCATCAGAAATCCTGTGATAAAATCCATGGAAATAACTTCCCATTTCCATTCTGGAACTGGCAAAGGCTGCAACAAACCTGCTGGATGTTGATGCTCAACCTTTACTTGCTGGCATTTCATGCACCTTGAAATGTATTCAACCATATCCTTTTTCATTCCTGGCCGAAAGTACTGCTTTCTAGCTGTAGCAATTGTCTTCTGGTATCCTGGGTGACCAGAATATAGAGCTTGATGGATTTCATCCATAAAAACTCTCCTCAAATCTGCTACATGGGGATATATAAATTTTGCCTTTATAAGTAAGAAGCCCATCTTCTTCTAATTTATATCCCTCATACCTCTTCTCAAGACTTTGCTGCTGCAATTTGTCTTTTACCTGCTCATACCATTCATTTCCAGCAGTATGATTAACAATTTGCTACCTCAAATCTGATTGGCAAATACTAAGAGATGCCACATGCATTTCCTGCACCTTCCTGCTGAGTGCATCGGCTACCTTACTCTCTTTTCCCTTTATGTGCTTGATTTCAAAATCAAACTCACATAAAAATTCCAGCCATCTTGCTTTCCTAGCATTCAGAGTAGGCTGATCAAATAGATGCTTCAGACCACAATGGTCTGTCCTGAGTTCAAATCTTCTACCCATCAAGTAATGTCTCCACATCTTGAGAGCATGTACTATGGCTGCAAGCTCTAGATCATGAGTGGCATAGTTCTTCTCATGCTCCTTCAACTTTCTTGACTCATAACATATCACGTGGTTGTCTTTCATAAAGACTCCTCCAAGCCCTTGTCCGCATGCATCGGGACACACCACAAAATATTTCTCTGGAACTGCAACTTTCAATACTGGTGCACTGGTGTGAAGATTCTTCAACAGCTAGAAGCTTTCTTCACACCTCGATGTCCATTCGAACTTCATCCCCTTCTTTTGCAAAGAAGTGATGGCATGTGCAACTTTGGAGAATACTTCAATGAACCTCCGGTAGTATCCAGCAAGTCCAATAAAAGATCTTACATATGTCACATTTCTTGGAGTAGGCCAATTCATAATGGCTTCAATCTTTTCAGGGTCCACAGATATACCCTCCTCTGAGATAATGTGACCCAAATACTGAATTCTATCTCTATAGAAGTCACACTTGCTCAGCTTTGCATACAACTGATGCTCCCTGAGTAATTGCAATGTCAATATCAAATGCCCTTCATGTTCTTCCTCATTCTTAGAATAAACAAGAATGTCATCAAGGAAAACAAGAACAAACTTGTCCAAATATCTGTTGAAGACACTGTTCATAAGGCACATAAATGTAGCCGGTGCATTTGTGAGACCAAATGGTACCACTACCAGCGTAGATCCAAATCCTGGGCTCTATCAAGCGCCGAGATGGATGAAATCTCTAACCTCTTCTTAGGTATCCATTGATTTGGTTTCAAACCAAAAAACACATCTTTTATTTAAGGTCCACATATAATTTTCTTATTATTAATATTTAATATTATTTATGGCCGACATATAATATTTTTTATTTTGTTAGGAACAAACATTGCATCATTTCCCCACACATGGTTTTAAAACCATATGCAAGGCCCTCCTACAATCATGGGTTGTTTAGGAGGCCTTGCACATGGTCTTAAAACGATTTGCAAGGCCCTCCTAAACCATGTACAATAAAACCATGGGTTGTTTAGAATGCCTTGCACATGGTTTTAAAACCATGTGCAAGGCCAACATTTTTTTGTGGATAATTCAATTTTGTGTTTTTTTTACCCACATATTTTTTTTACGGATATAAATTTTTACTTTTTTATTGTTTTGTTAGGTAGAAAGATTACCACATCTTCCCCATATCAGATTGTTTTTGTGGCCGACATTTATTTTGGCCTATTAGAAAATTTATTTTTTATTAATAAAAATAAAGTTACGAAAGTGATATTATTTTTTATTTTGTGTTACAAAATCTCTCCCATAATATTCACTATCACTATTATTTTTGGCCGACATGTTACATACGTTATTAACATTACATCACGTTACAAGATCTCTCCCATAATATTCACTTTCACTATTATTTTTTGCTGACATGTTAGTAACGTTACATCACGTTACAAGATCTCCCCCATACTGGGCTGTAGAGCGCCTCTCGGCGCAACAAACTCAAAATGTACATACCTTGTCCTGAAGGCGGTCTTATGAATGTCTTCATCCTTGATTCTCACCTGATGGTAACCAGACCTCAAGTCAATCTTGGAAAATACCTTTGCTCCTCTCATTTGATCAAAGAGGTCATCAATCCTAGGCAAAGGATATTTATTCTTCACAGTAACCTTGTTCAATTGTTTGTAATCAATACATAACCTGAGTGTACCATCTTTCTTCTTTACAAATAGAACTGGTTCTCCCCAAGGAGACACACTCGGTCAAATATACTTATTTTCCAACAATTCTTGCAGTTGCATTTTCAAATCTAGCATCTCTGGTGTACTCATCCTGTAGGGTGTCTTGGACACTGGTGCTATTCCTGGAAAAAGTTCAATTGTAAAATCAATGTCCCTCTTTGGAGCAAGCCCTGGAATCTCGTCAGGAAACACATCCTTGAATTCTTGTAACACTTGATAGTCCTCCAACCTAGGATTTTCATCTCCTGTTGCCTCCAAAATATGAGCTGCATACAACTGATAACCTTTCCTACATAACTTCTTTAACTGCATTGCTGAAACCTGCCTTACTCAAATCACCTTTGGAATACCTTTCAGAACTACTGGGTTTCCTTCTTCATCCGTGCATTCGAAATTCTTGTTGTAATAGTCAAGCTTCACTCTGTGAGCTTCTAACCAATCCATTCCAATGAGAACATCATAGGAACTAAGCGGTAGAACATTCAGATCTACACAAGTGATCAACCCATCCATGACCAATGGACAGTTCTCTACCACTTCACTGACCTTTCTCTTAGTCTCAGTGGCTAGCTAAACTAACCAAGATTTTCTATGCTTCACTTTCTTAAAAGCACAAATCTCCACTACTCTAGGAGTAATGTAACTGTGAGTAGAACCAAGGTCAATCAAAATAGAAATAGATTGTTCAACAATCTTACCTGGAACTTCAACCACAGTTGACTAGTGATCTACCTGGTGGTCCTCTAGTGCTGCATAAATTCTAGGGACTACCCTTGCTACTTGACCCACTGTTTCTGCTTCTTGAATGTTATAAGCCGGTCTTGCACTCTCATTCTCGAGTGGACAAGTTTTGCGCATGTGGGGTCCTCCACATCTCCAACATTGAAGTGGTCCTCTATTCTGTTATGGATCCTTAGGATTTTCTCCTGTCACTCCAACTGGCTTACTTGCAATTTGGGATGGCTGCTTCTGCTGATTCTTGAAGTTAGAAGGTTTGAAACCCTTCTTTCTTTGGTTAAAATTTTCATTCTTCTTGTCCTTCCACACCTTATGGTAATTAGGTTTAATTTTTCTTTGCTGATATCAATACTTAGCCTTCCTTATTGCTACTTCAAGAGTTCTAGGTTCGTAAAACTCAATTCTGTCTTTGCAAGACTGATGCAATCCACTCAGAAACCGCTGGACCTTCACTTTTTCATCTCTGATGTACCTGACATACCTCAACAGTTCCAAGAATTTATTTGCATACTCTTCCATGGTCTATTGTCCCAATCTCAGCTCATGGAATTCCTTAATCTTGTCATCATAATACCTGTCAGAGAGGTATTTTTGCTTGAAATACTTCTTGAACTGTTTCCACTTCAGTCTCCTTTCACTGATCCTCTTTACTTGCTTGAAGTGTTCCCACCAAATGGATGCTCTTCAATTCAGATTAAATATGGCAACTCTTGCCTTCATGTTTCCTGAATGATCCTAAACTTGAAAGTACTTCTTTATCCTAGTAAGCCAAGCTTCAGCCTCTTGTCCAGTCTTTACCTCACCATCAAATGTAGGAGGTTTAGATTTCTTAAATTCATCCCGAGAGCGATCCCTATGGTGTCTCTTTCTTTTTCTTTTACGAGAAGATGAACTTGAATCCCCGTTGGATTCTTCAGAGTCAGATGGTCCATTCGAAGTCCTTCTTCTTCTCCTATTACTGCTCTTACTACCTTCTGGTATTGCTGTACCTCGTCCAGAGTCTATCTTTATTTACAAGTCTGTCAAACTCTACAACATGGCAGCATTCAACTAATGCTGCTCTTCTTGGGCTTTAATCAAGCTTCTCATGGTGGCTGCAACATCTGACGGTGTCTCTTGGAATATCCTTCCATTAGACTCTATGTCATCATTTCCATTACAGACATTTTCTCCCATGGCATCTCTCGCACGCTCGTAAGAATATTGAGCATCATATCCATCATGGGTTCTCATAGTTGAACCACCACTTGCCTTACCACACTGCTCTACCTGGAATACTGCTCTTGAAGGTGACTACGATTCTGCAAATGTGTTAGTAACACAAAACTATTAGATACATACCTTGATAAAAACAGAACTACTTACCTTCTCCTAGAAAATCATAAAATAACCATTTTGCTAAAACACAAAATCTTTCTCCTTGTCAGTCCTGTAATTCATTGATAATCTGCTAAAAACACGCTGAAAAATAGTTGAGAAATTGCTTGAAAAATCTACTGGAAAAACCCAAATTTCCTTGTATAGAATCGGGTCCCATCCCAACTAACATTCTGGCATTTCGGCGATCAAAACCACTAGCTTCTTCCAATATCCATCGGCGGTCTGTTCGTCTACTTTTCTTTGGTGTGTCGGGTCCATAGTCGTCTAGGATTCTGAACTTTATCGGCGATGCCAGGATATCGGCGATCGGCTCCTCTACTCATCGAGCGGCTAGTTCCATGGGCAGCCGCAACGGCGGCCAACGAACTCTCTACGTTTTCCGCGACCATAACCCTATCGGCGGTCAGAGCAACTAGGAACTACGGCGTCGGACGATTACTCCCATAGATGTCCGCAATGGCGGTCAACAAGTCCACACGGTGGTCGCGGTCCACAAACCCGTTGGCGGATCGAAGCAATTGACCACTATGTTTCGACGATCCGAAACTGAATGGGTCCACTGTGTCGGCGACCCAAACCACTAAAATTCTTCGACATTGCAGTGATCCAGACAACAATTTACCTCCGATGTGTCGGCAATCGAAAACATTATTCATCGGACGGTTAGTCTCTTAGCCGGCCGCAACGACGGGTTCACCAACCGTTAACTTTTTCTAATCAACGGTCGGAACAACTGTGCGTCGGGAGGATAGTCCACTAAACAGCCGCAACGGCGAACGCACGAACAACTAAACTTTCTGCTGACGTCCATCGGCGGTCTCATCAACTAACTTCCATCGATCGCTGATGGGTTCAACACTTAGACAAATTTCGAAAACTTTCTTCTTCTTCCCACGGACCATAACATATGTCAGTGGTCGGAACCACTAAGCGCCATCCAGGAGCTAGGAAAGGCTAAATGCTAAGCTGGTGAGCTCATTACAGAGCTAGGGACACCTACACCAAAACTAGCCTGACTTCTAAGACACCCACACACACCCAACACAAGGAGTTAGTCCCTTCTCTGCTACACAGTCCCTCAGGCCCTGACTTCCCTTCCAGTGCTATTCAGGGGTTGTGGAGAAGAAAGATAGCCCCCTAGCTCTATCTGTGTGGTTCCCAAACACACCAGGTTTATCAAGCAAACCAAGCCCTCTTCCCTACTCCAACACAGTCCGAAGACCAACCACTACGTACATGCAGTCAAACAAGCAGTTCACAGCTTGGACAGGGAAAACAATTCTTGAGTCGTTCTTGGCCCTTTCATGGCCAAAACAACTCCAAAACAACTTACAGTAGCCCCAATCATGACAGCAAACAAATCCAACCAAAACGTGGGGAGACAATAGCCCGTTCTCAACAATGAAGCCACTGAAACTTACACAATCGACAATGGAGGAAGTAAAACAGACTTCCACCCTGTGCGTGGGGGAAATTTACATCGGACCCCCAAAATACGGATGGATAACACACCAGATACCACTTTGTGGAAAACGTGAATGACAGTCAAAACGACCCCCCTCCTTGCTGCGTGAGACCAAACAGAAAGAATCCTCTACATGAGGAACATGACGTCTCCCTGCGTGAGGATGAGCAGCAATGGAGAATGGCAAGTGGGAAGTGTGGGAGTGTTCCCCTCATCGTCGTGGAGAGAGTGGAAAATGATGGGCGTAGTCATTTTCCTCTTCCCAGCGTGAAGTTCGATTTGCTGGTGGAGTGTGTGTGTGGGCAAGGACTGACAATCCTGCCACACTCCACTCCCCAGCAATAACTGCCTCAACTACCCAGCAGAACATTTAAGGGGGTAGTTGGATGAGACAAGGGAAGGTGAGTGAAAAGGGTGGTGACACATGACTTTTCCCCCAATGGGCTCAAGGTTTAACATTCCCCCTCCTTATCCTTAGGAAAATCATGCCCTTTCCAATATGGTTGCAGTGAAAATAGCTGGTTGGGTTTATTTAATTAAAATGCACATTTACATGATGACAAAACTTAATATATGCCGTATACTATGACAGACCATCGACAACGATTTCGTTCACCGAAACATAACACAACTAAATCGATGGTGGGGCTTTTGCCTTTAGCTCCACACCACGATTCATTACAATATATACATCATGTACATTTAATGCAACGGGGTCAAAACCGGGGTGTTACAGTGAAGATTTCACCTTTGATCTGATGTATGGAAGTGGCACTTTTGATCCTCCTTTGAAATATCTCTGTCACCATTTTTGTATGTACTCGTTCTCTATGGTTCGATTTATGAATAGCAAAGATCATATTTTTTTCTTTTAAAAAAAGAAGATATGCTTATATAAATGAGATGTAAACCGAATAGTATTATAAAGAAAAAAATATTGAAAGTTAATAAACGAGATGTAAGTCTTTGGTTGAGGCTATAATTCTAAAGCTCGGGAATTGAAGGGAATACTACATCTTCTTGAGTTTTGTTTCCTACTGTAGAAATAGAAATTATAAGTTATCATTTGAAAATGATCAATAGTGCTATATAGGATTTGATGACTCTTTGGTTAGTTATTATTGTGAGTTGAAACGTATCCATGTAGACCATTCACTTTTCCACCTCTATTCAACAAGTTAAATCAACAATTTATTCTTTAAATTGAATCCCAATTTACTTCATGGAATTGAAAATTCTAATGGAATGATTAGTTTCAACTTTATACATTTAATGTGAGACTTTTTAGAATGGTTTTTATTTTTATTAGGTTTTGTACACATTGCATTTGAGTATATTTGATTAATTTCAAAAAATCACATTTGCGATACAATTTTGGGTAGGTCAATGAGCATACTCTGAATATATTTGAAGTTTTATGTTGTTTACACTGCCTAATGTTACAACTTTCTATAAATTTAGAATCTTGCACTTCCTTAAGGGACAACGTTAGATACACAACAACTAGATTTTAGTTTCCGTTTTCAATGTTTTTTACCCTTTAACAACCACCCTGTCGACGTATTATTGCACCTTCTTGGGGCAATTGCTAGTTATAAATGAGTTAGAATAATATGACTTTTCTTCTATACATTGAATTATTGAATTTTATTCATATATTAAAGTTGAATAAATTAAAATAATCAATTTTAGATTACATTAATTTTAATCATGAAGCTAAGCCAAATAAATTAAAATGACCATCATTTATATTGTGGTAGTAATATTATTATTTTAACATGATATATATATTTTCTAAGAAATTAATATATCCTCACTTTTACACTAAAAACCTTAGCACCACTTACATATCAGCATATTATTTCTACTTTTGTTTTTTAAAATAAAAATTAAATATTTTTTAAATCTTTAATAAATAATGACCATAAATTATTATTTTTTCAAAAGTAATTCACTTATTATAATAACATTACTATTCATTAATAATTAAATATACATAAAAATTAACAGCTCTAGAGTTAGTATTGAATGATAGATTAGCATAAAAATGGAAGAGGTACATTCATAGTCTACGGGGATATCTTTCAACAATCAATAGAATTGTCTGGTTTGGAAACATAACAAAACGAATGCAAAGTTGGCATATGATCTAATTATTGAGTCCCAGATGTGGGTGTACATGAGAACGGGGACGACTGGCATAGAAGCGAGTGGGCACATGTTGCAGCAGGTGGCAACCGATCCCCTTCCCACCTCCCTGCTTAAAGCCCTTACTGAGTCCTTCGGCTGCGTGAGCATGCCTCTCCCATGCTGCTTCCGTTGATGTATCCGTCACGATGTCCATCGCTATGGTTTTGTACTTGTTGGCTAATCCGAAAACTAATGCTCAATGCCCTTAGAGTGCACTAAAATATCTTCCTCTCGCTGCTCATCAGATTCACGACAAATTTTCCATGGCTCACATTACTCATTCTCTGCATCAGTTAGCCTGTTATAAGCTTTGTGACATGAAGCATTGTACTTGTCTTGGAGACCAGTGCACACTTCGTCGACAGGGATTTGGCTATAAAAAGCGCCACCCGAAGCTCCAGTCTGTTAACACTCATGCGTGGAGGTTTTTTCGTGGAAGCTCCATTGCAAGGATTCCTTTGCAGAGCCTTCAATGCAACAGAGTTCGGTCGTCGAGTCTTCATCACGCATGCTTTAGTGCTTGTCCTCACCACGAGCCTTGGGATCCCTTCCCGGTGAATGCTTTGAACAACAAAAACCTCACCTGGCATTCACCCTCCTCCTCGACGATGACTTCGGATGGAAAAGGAGAGCAAGAGGCAGATTAGGAGGCTCTCTTCCAGGAGGAAACTCATGAGCACATTCGCAATTCCATCAAGACCATGGAGGCTGAGATTTATGGTGAATTCAAGCTCAGACTTGGGCCTGAAGTCACCGTCTCTAATTATTGGAGGCTGAAATTCATTTTAGCCAGGTCAATGAGCGAGCGTGAAAGCTTTGGGGACTATGTGAACCTCAAGGTCAACATCTTCAAGGAGGATGTTGAGCGCGGTCTGAACCACATGAAAAACCTCATGCATCTCTCAAAACCTCCCTTCCAGAGGGCCAATAAGGATACCAAAGAGGCCAACACTAGCAAGGCCATAGAGGATGAGGTTGACTCATCCAGGAAATTCTAGCAACCCTTCCTAGCTTTGCTTGTTTTGTTTTGTTTTTTTGATGATCTTCCTAATCCCCTCTTTTTTCTTCAAACTCTTAGGTTGTATGAAGTCGTCAATGTATAAAGGTTCAACAACAATAGTTATGGTTAGATATTCGGTATGGGCCCTTTTGCACACCTCTCTCATGTGGTTCCATGGCGATCTGACTCCATGCTTATGGAGTCAACCACGAATATGTATCTATCTTTTTTTTTACTATGTAATAGAAGGAGCGTCTCTCTCTTATTGATAAAAAAAAAACTATTGAGGAGGAAGGTATGGATACTTCACTTTGGTGGACCAATTGGATTCAGAAAGATCATAATCCTTTAAAGATCAAAATTTTTATGTGGTTGTGTCTAAAAAAGAAGATTCTAACCTAGGATGTATTGCACAATAGAGGTTATATGGGTCTAGGTAGATGCATTTTTTGTAAAGCTGAAGCGGAATCTGGGCATCATATTTTTGGAAGTTGTCCTTTCTTCAAGGAGGTTTGGTTTGAATTTAAAAACAATTTCTGTTTTTTTGGTGAATGGGGATTCTCTTTCATTGAAAAATAATCTCAAAAATTAGTTATAGTGTCAAAAAAAAAAAGCTATAAATCCCTTCCTTTTTTATCATTTGAGAAGTTTAAAAAGCTCTTAATAAAACCATTTTTCAATACCTATTTATGGATGTTGGGTCTATGAGTATAAAGGTTATGGGATCTTTTCATAAACGATACAAAGAAAAGTTAGCAAAGGAGTTAGCAAAAGGTTCCTCGAAATCTTTCTTTTCATGACTCGATTATATAACGATTATATAAAAAAAATGAATAGTAAATATAACGTTCATTTTGAAGAAGCAATTCCGTTTTTTTTAAATGCCAAAGGCCTAGTGAACACGGAGATCTACCTACAAGTCCTAGTCATTATACCATTTCATTTATAAAAACTCTCGATACAAGCAATTAATGTTTTAATCCTAAGATGTTAATTTGTTAATATTACTTAATAATTATATATATAATTAAATTGTTGATTTTTTAATATTTTTTAATCATAAATTAAAATTACAATTATGTAACATACAATTTCATGAACTCTAACTTCAACTAAAGGTTTCGAAGCGTTGACCCAATTCTAATAAAAATGGATTGAATTTTAGAATACACTTGATATCTGTTTGAAGATTATATTTTCAAAATTCCAAGTGGTGAGACTATAACGTTCATTTCTATTTGAAGATTATATTTTCAAGATTCCAAGCGGTGATTGTATAACGTTCATTTTGAAAAAGCAAAACGCCATCCTTTTTGAAAACGTAAAACGCCAAGTTGGTAGGGAGAGACCGGTTATATCATTTTGTTAATATAAGTCGTTAGATGTAGGGCGGTGAAAAAGCTAAAACCAACCTAAGCCATTGGATGTAGGTAGGGGATATAATAATTATATCATCTGCCTTAATGAATTGGATTTTGTGACGGGTGAGCGCTGCAATTGCCTGTACTTCTATTACCTCCATGATTTCCATCTCCAGCGTGAATGCATGTCATCGCGCTCACGGAATGTACTCTGCCAGAACTTTTTCCATCGTCCCAGAAGTGGCAACAGAAGTTTGTATACTACTCGGCCTCTCTTCACTCTCTGGTATCAACCCATAATCTGTATTCTTTTCTCTTAATAATCCGGTTTACAATTTTTTGCATTGTGTGTCAACATCATGGTTGAGCTTACAAATTCTCGCAGGACATAAAATCCTACCATCTGTAAAATTCTTGCAGGACATAAAATGCTACCATCTGTAAATTCCTCATAACATTGTTATACGATAATGCAGATAATGAAGTGCGAGTAAATCACCTTTCATTTTCATTTTTTGAGTTTTTTGGCTTGTTGATTCCTTAATCTCAGCGAACAGGCTGCAATTGCCTGTATTCTTATTCGTTCTATGATTGCCACCTCTGCAGCTTGAAGAGATTGGATTTTCTTGAATGGATTGGATTTTCTGGAGGGCCCGCACTGCAATTGCTTGTACTTGTACTAATTCCATGATTTCCATTCCATAATTTCCACTTAAACTGCAATTGCTTGCACTTATACTAATTCCATGATTCTATCTCTGCAGCTTGAATATTGGATGTTTATTCAAATGTCATGGCTATAACATCGCGCTCACGGAATGTACTCTGCCAGAATTTCTATCACCCCAGAACTTGCAACAAAAATTTGTATAGTACTCGGCCTCTCTTCTTTCTCTGGTATCAACGCATTATCTTTATCTTTTCCCTTAATGATCGGGTTTACAAATTTTTGCATTTTCTGTTATCATCACATAATGCTTACCTTTTTGAGTTTTTTCTCTAATGGTTGAGTTTACCAATTCTTGCAGGACATAAAATGGCTATGTTACCATCTGTAAAATCCTCAGGACAGTGTTATACTATAATGCAGGTAATTAAGTGCGAGTAGATCACCTCCCTTTTAATTTTTTTGGTTTTTGGGCTTGTTGATTCATTTGCCTCAACGAACACACTGCAATTACCTGTACGCTTATTCATTCTATGATTGCCACCTCTGCAGACTGGATGAAATGGATTTTCAGGAGGGCGGGCATTGCAATTGCTTGCTCATGAAGACATTTTTATATGTTTTTTTTAGATAATGAGGTGCTAGTAGATCACTGGTTCACATCCCATTTGAATTTATTAATAAAAAGTTATTTTGCTGATTTAAGTGCAGTTTCATTTCACATAATTTAGTGAATCCATTTTTGTTAAAGAGGATGTGGAATCTTTATATCACAAAATGAATCGAATAGCAGAGAGTTGTTTGTTGGTATATAGTTATATTTATGTTGTTATATGTTTATGTTCGATAAATAGCAGAACCGTTTTAAAGTTTATACTCCAGTTGATGTTAAATTCAATGGGTTTCGGTTTTACAGGTGATACAGTGAAAGCAAGTGATACAGTGAAAGCAGAAAAAATGGATCTCGTGCAATGGAAACAATGGGTCGGACTTTGGGGATTTTCAAAATTTTGCTTCTGCTTCTTGAATTTTTTATATATTTTTTTATTAATTTCCTGTGGGTTGTGGTGTATGGTAGTCATTTTCCCTGTTTATTTTTGTTTTTTGTTTGCCGGCCGGCCATGTTTTATGTTTTGCAGTAAGTTTTTCTGTTTGTTTTAATTTTTCAATTAAACGCCATTTATAGTTGGCCGGCCCTTCCTTCATTTATAGTTGCGGATTCCACTCCAGCAGCAACCTACTGCAACACTAAGCTCTAATCAGGTTATAATTTGATTTAATTGATAGTTAAAATTTAATATGATAAAAAGTTTTACTTGTCCAGAATATTACTTATTGATTTGTTTTCGGTTGATCCTGGCAGTGGTAGTGCAGGTCTGTTCGTAGAAACGATGGATGAATTACTTAATTAAAGTTTCCTCTCCACCTTTGATTTGAGATAGGTAGCTCGATATGTTATGAACTTTTATTTTCTTTAGCCATGTTTAATTTCTTTGCATTAGATTCCACTCATTAAGGTAACACAGAATTCCTGAGGTGAGACTCTTAAATCTGCCTTAACGTCTGATTAAAACAATGGGTTATGCATTTTAAGTGAGAGTCTAAAGACAAATGAATAATTAGTATTGTTAATTTACACACTCTACATTAATATTTACCCATTTACTAATCTAGATAATATTGGTTTGTATTTTAATATTATTATAGTCATGCAAATAATGTGGGTTTATGTTTTAATACAAATATATGATCAGAATCATATTTTTGCATTTTTAAATAGTGGTTATGAGCTTTAATGATTTATAAATGTATCGACACTGACTATATCTAGCTCATCCCTGACTATATCTAGCTCATCCCTGAGCCCAACCTAGTCCGGTAGCCAATCAAAGTAGCCACGCCAAGCCAAGTGGCAAAGCCCATGAGCCAATTACAGCGATGACCAACTTACATTGGCTATCGAGAATAACCTTCTGGCATCAGCTATGTATCCTACCTTAGGCCTAGTTGCCGAAGTCTACATTAGACCAATGACTTCCCTGGGTATAACAGAAGGTAAATTGCATTGAAAGTGCCTAACCTTGAAGAAGGAATTGTGCTTTCCTATTCGGGTTTTAATGTGAGTAGCAAAGTAGCAGTATGTACATCTGGGAAAGACCTATTAGATGGTTCAGGTGTACTGGCTGATCGTGGTTTTCGGGGATGATAATGGTGGGGGCTAGGTATTTATAGAGTATTAAATAGAGGCTGGGGTCTATCTGGATTCAACATTTGGCAAAGACCTGCTAGACTGTAACCAAAGATTAACTCAATGGATGCCCAATCTTGGTTTCCTCTTTGGCCATGTTAATGCTTGAATCCTAGTCCATGTTCTGGAACTTAGTCAATAGACAGCTTTAGTATTACCTTTAGAAGTTTACTTGAGAACTTTATGTTGGACAGCTAGGTTGGATCGTCAGAACTGCCTTTGGAATATATGCAAAATGACACACCACCTATGCATTGTGATAATTTGCATGAATGTTAGGGCCTATATATTTTTTTGGTATTCTCTTCCCAAACTAACATGTTATTCCCCTAAAACTGAAAGAACCCATGGTATTCCTTATGTAATGATGCAAAGAAAGCTTATTCGTGGATAACTTTAAAACAAAGTACACGAACTAGCAGCTTGAACAGCACTGAGCATATGTAAGCCCTTCCTCACATATTTTCATTTTAAAATATTAAAATAGTAGTTATGAACTTTAATGATTTATCAATGTATAACTTGTTTTTTATTGATAAATCTACGATGCAGAAGTTTTTTTTTTAATTCTAAATTTAAGTAAGAGGTTAAAAAAAAGCATTGTTTCCGTTTCATAACTTCCACCTCTGCAACCTGAATGGATGTTTATTCAAATGTTATCCTGTTACATGCTCTCATGAAATGTACTTGCAACAGAATTTGAATGAGATTTCTCCACTATCGTTTCAATTTCCCAACAATCTGTCAATTCAATGTCAGAAGTTTCCTATATCTTCGTCATCGACAACATATTCAAAGGTTGTTATTGTGGGAAACAGGGGATTACAAAGGTGGAGGAGGATAGGAGGCAGTGAGGGTTCTAATATCTGTCATTCAAAAGACACTGTTGAGCAGTCGCATTTAGAATTCTTGTTCTTTAATGGACATTGATAATTAGCATTATATTCAAGATATTCAATTACCCACCTATGTTTTTTTTGGCATCAGCTAGCATAGCTAATAAAAGACGGGCGGTTTTGGATAAACTACTCATACTTTATTGACAATATAGTATCGCTACAAGCCAATTTTTAATTTATTTTCACTCTTTTCTTAATCATGGAATTACAAATACACGGATCCAGTAAAATATAGATATTGTGCGATATTTGTTCTTTATTGTTTTTGTACATATACAATGCTCTGTAAACTTATGACACATCAATCTGTTAAATTCATGGGTCTTTAATTTTTTTAATCCATTATCTATAAAAAAAATTGTTTCTTTATCATTTGAATCCAATCGAAACAATTTCAGTTTTAGTTATTAATAACTCAATTAATTCTTGAAAATATATCTAACTTAAACATCTATCGATACAAAAATCTTTCATTATGGTTGTTTAAATCATTTTGAAAAATTCATTTAGGACAATGGCAGTTGAATGCAAATTACTGGAGTAACTGCTTAATCATCTCATAAATGTGGAATTCATAAATATGGAATTCTCGTTAGCATATTTCATCAATACATTGTGGTAACTGTTTAATCATTGAGTCTACTCATCATGACACGTTTTATCCCATTCAACCATCATGAAATTTCAAATTACAAATAGTAGAGTACATTCGATGAGAGCATGTAAAAACCACTCCCATTCAACCATCATGAAATTTCAAATTACAAATAGTAGAGTACATTCGATGAGAGCATGTAAAAACCACAGGGTACATTCAATGAGAGCATGTAAGACGATGGAAATTGTGTATATTACTATGCCTTCTTTCTCTTAAACAAAATTCATTCTCTCATGGAATGTATTTGCAACAAAATTTTGTATAGTAATAAGCCTTATTCTTTCTCTGCAATAGAAATTTGTTTACTACTATGTCTTTCTCTTCAAGTCTGATTAGACGTTAGAATTTCTAATTGTAAATTTTAAATGGGCAGAATTTATAATTGTATATTGATGTTGTTTTCTGTTTGATAAATCACAGACACTTTTGCTCTTGTTTTACATTTATACTTAAGTTGATCTTGATTTGAATGGGTTTCCATTTTACAGGTGATACAACGATAGCAGAAAAATGGAGCTCAGGCGATACAAGTTTTCCTGTTTGTTTTGTATTTTCAATTAAATGCTACCTTTCTTCATTTACACCTGTGGGCTCCACTCCAACGGCAACCGACTGCAACGTTAAGCTTTAATGAGGTTATGATTTGATTTAATTGATAGTTAACATTTAATATAATAATCTTTTAAAACTTGTTTGGGAATATACATACTGATTCGTTCTCCATCGATGAAGAGAGTGCAACACAAGTCGTACTTAGTTGATGGTAGTACAACGTTATTGGTAGAAACGATGGATGGCTTGAATTAACGGCGAATTTGTTCATTTTCTTCTCTGTTTCAGATTTGAGGTAGGTAGCTCAATACGTTATAAATTCGTATTTTCAAAGTAGTTTTATAAACCTAAGTCGAAAGGCAAAGATAGAATTAGTATTGTTAATGTACGGATTCTACATTAATATTATTTAGTCATCCAAATAATATTGGATTGTTTTTTAATATGACAAGGACAAACAAACACATAATTAGAATCACATATTTTCATTTTAAAATGGTGGTTGTGAACTTTTATGATTTATAAATGTATAATTTTTAATTTTTTTTTTTAGGTTTTTTAACTAATACATAGTAGTGTGGTTTAATGAACTTTCAAAAGGCTGATTTCCTTAGTTTTCTCAGCTAGATTGATACTTAACATTATGATTTAACAATTTTGTACTACTAAGTGATAGCATGAGAATTGTCTTAGGGTTTCAAGAATGCAACAAATTTACCAATATTTTCCATCGATTAAATAAGAATGTTATGCCTCTACCTTATAATGGTTATAAGACGGCCTAGAAGTTTATTTCTATGCTAAGTTCTGTTAATATATTATTGACAACTAATTAGTCAACGCAAAGCTTGATTGGTTTATGGGAAGTTTATGTAACTCGCATAACCGACGATAGTTCTAACTATGTAACTTCTATGAAGTATATATTGTGTGGCTTGGATACGTATTCAGATGTTGTAGTTTGAAGTAAGTCGAGAGGCCTATCATATAATCTCCATATTCTCGATAAAGAAGACATCGATACTTTGCCTGAGTGGATGTTTCCCCTTATGGGGTTTTGCCACATTAAATTCTTGTGTTCATTGTTCATTTATGTGACTGTTTTTAAATCTATGTTTTAACAAGTGGTATCAGAGCAATAGGTGAGGGATTCTCGGTGGTTGTGATCCACGTGCATATAGTAGTACTTGGTCAAACATCTGCCTGCAGTTAGATAGTAGTACTTGGTCAGAGATTCGCTTGAAGGAAGAGTCCACGAGCCTGCACGAATTTGTGACTGGTCGATCCGCCTGAAGGAAGAGTCCATGAAACTGGGCAAAGGGAGGATTGACTGGGAAAACTAGAGGAAGAGGAGTTGTGTGAGGACCGTCTGTCAAAGAGGAGAGGATGAAGCTCGACCATCTGTCAGAGAGGAGAGGAGCCGGAGCTTGACACGTCTATCGAAGAGGAAGAGGAGCTTGACTGTTAACTGTTGGTCCATCTGTTGAAGAAGAAGAGAGTGGATCCGACAATTGAAATCGTAGAGGACTGGGACAATCAGCGCAGAAAAGTTGTTGCACACCGTGGATGATTGCGACTGCAGAAAGGAGGCCCGCATAGAAGGTTGAAGCCCATGCAGAGTCGGTTGAAGCCTGTGCAGAATCAGAAGTGTTGTCTCGGTCACCTTCCCAGAAGGGTAAAGATTGGAGGAGCCGAGCCCTTCATGAAAGAGAACTTGACCACCATTTTTAACCTATTCAGTATTGACTTCTTGTCCTCTTTCATTTTTCCATCCTTGCATTTGCTTACTTGCTCCATTTTTCTAGGAGTCGTCTTGATCCAACATGCACTTGAGCAACACAACTAACATTTGTGATGTAGATACTTGGGGCGCCTTAGAGGAAAATCCTCCCCCTCTTTTGATGATAGCTCATGCTATTGGATGAGACTCTCTCCATCGTTGATTTAGATGGATTATGATTTGATCCCAACCCTCCATCATTTTGGAGCTAGGGATTTTGTATTATGGATTCTATATATTCGTGAATGTGATTGTAATGGACTTTTGGCTCTTGGATATTCGACAATAAAGAGAAACATTGTGAAGAAATCTTGTGTTATCTTTGTTGAATGTTCTCATACTTGACTGAAAATCGATTCTCTTAGACATTTGAGTAGATCTATGCATGTCTTGAACCCGATTTTTCCAACGCCATGTTTGTATTGCAAGTAACGATTTGGTGAAGGACGTTTTTTGTGGGGAGGCTGATCTCTCTCTCGCTCTCTAATCGATTTCCAAATCAGGGAGTTTGTTGTTGCATATTTGTGATCATTGTGATGAATTTGAATTTCCTTGCATTGCTTAGTTTCTTTTTTGTGAATCAAATCTAACTTCTGGTTGTTTGCAGGAGAGGGGTGCATTGGTTTCATTGAAAAAGATCGACTTCACTTAGAACTAAATGGATTTTGCTCCAAATTGTTACTAGGGTAAAAGATCGTCATTGTATTCGGTGGACACAAGATTTCCAGGTATTCTCTTCCAATATTGTTGTTGTTCCGGTTTCTATTGCATTCGTAACTCAAAATTTAAAGTTTAAAACCCTCGTTTCATAGAAGTAGTGGACCGAATCACCTTTTGTGCTTATAACCGAAAACCCAAGTTGGGAATTATCTAAAACCCAAAGAGACCAAATTTGATTTTAATCTGATTCCATTTTCCCACTTACTAGCATTGGTCCTCTTTGGGGCGATTTCCCTACTTTGGAAGTTGAACATTTGGCTTCTTTGGGGATCTGGGTGTTGATTGATTGTTGTCTAGTCCATATCTTACATTAGTAACAAATTTGAAGTGCTAATAATCCATTTAAACCCCAGTTTATAGCCATTGTTCATTTTATTGCCCAAACCCTAGGTGGGTTAAACTGGCAATTTTACATTGGTACCATATTTCTTTAGATATGGTTTATAAATTTGTTGTTGGGATAACCTCACATCGGTTGATAATTTAATTATTTGATTAGGCCTCTCAACCTATCCCTAAAATTCTCATCTCAACAATCATTTGATAGATCTAGGTTTTCAATTCAAGACATCACTTTGTCGATTATTGTTTAGATCATTGTGTGTGTCTGTCTTGTTTTGTCCGTTGCCCTTCATTAGCTAACAAGGGTCTCCCCTTTGATCTTGCTCTTAGCTTGATGTAAAGTGACAAGAGCCCATCAGGTGTGAAAACTACTCCATTTGTAGTGGACGAGGCCCTTGTGGTGTCCCTTGGTTTAGGTGCCCTCCTCTACCGTCCGGCATAGGATATCTTTAGGGGTAGCTACATCTTGGGTATTAACAGGACCACCCCGCTTGGCTTTGCTAGGAGTTAGTGTAGACGGAGGAGTCAAGTATTAGGTGACAGCACTTGGGCTTGCCCCGAAGGTCACACCCAATGACTTGAAGATTTCTGTGACGCGACCTGAGGTGCAAATTAGGTGGCAACACATTGCAACATCGATCAGGATCAAGTCCCTTTTTCAAGGTCTAGAAACTTGTCTATTCTTGTTCGAGTGAAGAAAAACTCTATAGGATACTTTTGGCTTCTCTCATCTTCAACTACCTTGGTCCAACACCTTCAACAAAAATTTTCGATGTGATTTCCTTCCATGTTCGCCTCTCTTAATCTCCAAAGTTTAGGTTAATGAAGACACGAAAGACAACTCTATAACTTAGCCATTGTTAGCTTTCCTTTCTATTATAAATTTGTGTCTAATTCTACTTGTGACTAGGAGTTAATTGAATTGTTCTAAAAAATGTATATCCCTAGTTCACTTAATCTACCGAAAAACAATCAGAACTACCTGATTCCATTCCATTCATTTTTCTTCCTTCCTTTCTCTCTCTTAAGTTTTCTTGATTGTATAAAAAAATCGATTTCTCGTCAACGATCCCCTTCTATTCACTCCTATAGGTCAATTCCACCTTTGAGCTCATTGCCAGTGATTGCCTTGGTTTAGGTCGTTGTCTTGGGTAGGGCCCGACTGGAGATGACTTCTTTCAAGATTGAACTAGTCATTGCATCCAGATTCCATACCTTTTTTATATCCTTTGATACATTTCTCGTTGTTGTCAGATCCTGTAGACTGCAGCTACATGGTCAATACCTTTTTTATATCTTTTCCTCTTTCATTTTTCCATTCTTGCAAATGCTTACTTGCTCCATTTTTCTAGGAGTGATCTCGATCCAACATGCGCTTGAGAAACATAAATAACATTTGTGATGCAGATACTTGGGGCAGCTTAGAGGAAATTCCTCCCCCTATTTTGATGATAGCTCCTATTATTGGATGAGAAACTCTCCACTGTTGATTTATATGGATTATGATTTGATCCCCTCCCTCCATCATTTTGGAGCTAGGGATTTTGTATTATGGATTCTATATATTCGTGAACGTGATTGTAATGGACTTTTGGCTCGTGGATATTCGAGAATAGAGAGAAACTTTGTGAAGAAATCTTGTGTTATCTTTGTTGAATGTTCTCATACTTGATTGAAAATTAATTCTCTTAGACATTTGAGTAGATCTATGCTTGTTCTGAACCATCTTTTTCCAACGCTGTGTTTGTATTGCAAATAACGATTTGGTGGAGGACGTTTTTGTGGGGAGGCTCATCTCTCTCTCTCTAATCGATTTTCAACTCAAGGAGTTTGCTCTTGCATATTGGTGATCATTGTGATGTCTTTGAGTTGCCTTTCATTGCTAAGTTTCTTTTTTGTGAATCAAATCTAACTTTCGGTTGTTTGTAGGAGAGGGGACCATTGGTTTCATTGAGGAAGATCGACTTCACTTAGAACTAAATGGATTTTGCTTGAAATTTTTACTAGGGGAAAGGACCATGATTTTATTTGGCGGACACAAGATTTCTAGGTATTCTCTTCCAATATTGTTGTTGTTCCAGTTTCTATTACATTAGTAACTCAAAATTTAAAGTTTAAAACCCTCGTTTCGTAGAAGTAGTAGACCAGGTCACCTTTTGTGCTTGTAACCGAAAACCCAAGTTGGGAATTATCTAAAACCCTTAGAGACCAAATTTGATTTTAATCTGATTCCATTTGCCCACTTACTACCATTAGTCCTCTTTGGGGCGATTTGCCCTACTTTGGAAGTTGAACATTTGGCTTCTTTGGTGATCTAGGAGTTGATTGATTGTTGTCTAAAGTCTGTATCTTGCATTGGTAACAAATTTGAAGTGCTAATAATCCATTTAAACCCCAGTTTATAGCCATTGTTCATTTTATTGCCTAAACCCTAGGTGGGTTAAACTGGCTATTTTACGTTGGTACCATATTTATTTAGATCTGATTTATAAATTTGTTGTTGGGATAACCTCACATTGGTTGATAATTTCATTATTTGATTAGGCCTCTCAACCTATCCTTAAAATTCTCATCTCAACAATCATTTGATAGATCTAGGTTTTCAATTCAAGACATCACTTTGTCGATTATTGTTTAGATCATTGTGTGTCTGTCTTGTTTTGTCCGTTTCCTTTCATTAGCTAACAAGGGTCTCCCCTTTGATATTTCTCTTAGCTTGATGTAAAGTGGCAAGAGCCCGTCAGGTGTGAAAACTACTCCATTTGTAATGGAAGAGGCCCTTGTAGTGTCCCTAGGTTTAGGTGCCCTCCTATACCGTACGGCATTGGATATCTTTAGAGGTAGCTACATCTTGGGTATTAACAGGACCACCTATCTTGGATTCACTGGGAATTAGCGTAGACGGAGGAGTCAATTATTAGGTCACAACACTTGACTCTGGCTTGCCCCCATTGTCGCACCCAGTGGCTTGAAGATTTCTGCCAGGATCAAGTCCCTTTTTCAAGGTCTAGTAACTTGTCTATTCTTGTTCGAGTGAAGAAAAACTCTATAGGATACTTTTGGCCTCTCTCATCTTCAACCACCTCGGTCCAACACCTACAACAAAAAATTTCGATGTGATTTCCTTCCCTGTCCACCTCTCTTAATCTCCAAAGTTTAGGTTAATCAAGACACGAAAGACAACTCTATACCTTGGCCATTGTTAGCTTTCCTTTCTCTTCTAAATTTGTCTCTAATTCTACGTGTGACTAGGAGTTAATTGAATTGTTCTAATAAATGTATATCCCTAGGTCAATTAATCTACCGAAAAACAATTTGAACTACCCAATTCCATTCCATTCGTTTTTCTTCCTTCCTTTCTCTCTCTTAAGTTTTCATGATTGTATAAAAAATTCAATTTCTCGTCAACGATCCCCTTCTATTCACTCTTATAGGTCAATTCCACCTTTGAGCTCATTGCCAGTGATTGCCTTGGTCTAGTTCATTGTCTTGGGTAGGGCCCGACTCGAGATGACTTCTTTCATGGTTGAACTAATCATTACATCTAGATTCCATACCTCTTTTTTATCCTTTGATACATTTCTCGTTGTTGTCAGATCCTGTAGACTACAGCTACATGGTCAATACATCAACGACTCCATCCTCTCCCCTCTCTCCATCAGTAGATTTACACTAAGGTTGCCGGCTTTCGCTTCTGTCATTTATTAGCTATTCGATATTAACATCTTGTACTCTTTCATTTTGCCATCCTTGCATAAGCTTACTTGCTCCATTTTTTTAGGAGTCATCTCGATCCAACATGCACTTTAGCAACATAAATAACATTTGTGATTAGATACTTGGGGTGCCTTAGAGGAAAATCCTCCCCCTATTTTGATGATAGCTCATGTTATTGGATGAGACACTCTCCACCATTGATTTATATGGATTATGATTTGATCCCAACCCTCTATCATTTTGCAGCTAGGGATTTTGTATTATGGATTCTATATATTCGTGAACGTGATTGTAATGGACTTTTGGCTCTTGGATATTAGATAATAGAGAGAAACTTTGTGAAAAAATCATGTGTTATATTTGTTGAATGTTCTCATACTTGATTGAAAATTGATTCTCTTAGACATTTGAGTATAACTATGCTTGTTCCGAACCATATTTTTCCAATGTCGTGTTTGTATTGCAAATAACGATTTGGTGGAGGACGTTTTTGTGGGGAGGCTCATCTCTCTCTCTCCAATCGATTTTCAACTCAAGTAGTTTGCTCTTGCATATTTGTGATCATTGTGATGTCTTTGAGTTGCCTTTGGTTAGTTTCTTTTTTGTGAATCAAATCTAATTCCAGTTGTTTGTAGGAGAGGGGACCATTGGTTTCATTGAGGAAGATCGACTTCATTTAGAACTAAATGGATTTTGCTTGAAATTTTTACTAAGGCAAAAATGATCGGGTACTTTGATACTGTTATACGTTCTTTCAAGTCTATCCCGTGGTACTAGATAGCCGCAATCCTATTCTTACCCTCCTTGCATTGGTCATGTTTCCCAAGGCAGTGGATATCTACATCTTTTGCTAGTACCTTGGTCTCGGATCTAGTAATAGGATTATAGGTCACTTGTGTTTCTAACTTGGATCAAATTTCACATCTCATAAACCCCTAATCCAAGCCCTAGTTAACCTTGTGACATCATCCATAGATCTAGGGTTTACTCCACCTTATACCTTACATACTTCAACTCCATTTGATTTGACATGGTGTTCAGGTCTGATCTCTTCTGTCGGGAGTAGATTTGGGTCTCCATCATTGTTCTCTTGGGATAAGATAACATCAAGCGAAGATTGCCTAGATTGGTGTGACGACCTCCCATTTGGGAGTCGAGGCTATCTCTGTTCCACCTCTTTAGTTTCCCTTTCCTCTACCATCCATCCTGGATCCACCTCATAGAGGCAACTACAAGTTTGGTGATAACAGATTGATTGTTGTCTAAAGTCCATATCTTACCTTAGTAACAAATTTGAAGTGATAATAATCCATTTAAACCCGAGTTTATAGCCATTGTTCATTTTATTGTCTAAAGCCTAGGTGGGTTAAACTGGCTATTTTACATTGGTACCATATTTCTTTAGATCTGGTTTATAAATTTGTTGTTGGGATAACCTCACATCAGTTGATAGTTTCTTTATTTAATTAGGCCTCTCAACCTATCCTTCAAATTTGGATTTCAACAATCATTTGATAGATCTAGGTTTTCAATTCAAGACATCACTTTGTTGATTATTGTTTAGATCATTGTGTGTGTCTGTCTTGTTTTATTCGTTGCCCTTCATTAGCTAACAAGGGTCTACCCTATGATCTTGCTCTTAGCTTGATGTAAAGTGACAAGAGCCCGTCAGGTGTGAAAACTACTCCATTTGTAGTGGACGAGGCCCTTGTAGTGTCCCTTGGTTTAGGTGCCCTCCTCTACCATCCGACATAGGATATCTTTAGAGGTAGATACATCTTGGGTATTAACAGGACCACCCTAGTTGGCTTCGCTAGGAGTTAGCATAGATGGAGGAGTCAAGTATTAGGTGACAACACTTGACTCTGGCTTGCCCCCAACGTTGCACCCAGTGGCTTGAAGATTTCTGCCACGCGACCTTAGGTGCAAATTAGGTGGCAGCACATTGCAACATGGATCAGGAGGATCAAGTCCCTTTTTCGAGGTCTAGTAACTTGTCTATTCTTGTATGTGTGAAGAAAAACTCTATAGGATACTTTTGGCTTCTCTCATCTTCAACCACCTCGGTCCAACACCTACAACAAAAAATTTTGACATGACCCTGTCCACCTCTCTTAATCTCCAACGTTTAGGTTCATCAAGACACGAAAGACAACTCTATACCTTGGCCGTTGTTAGCTTTCCTTTCTCTTCTAAATTTGTGTCTAATTCTACTTGTGACTAGGAGTTAATTGAATTGTTCTAATAAATGTATATCCCTAGGTCAATTAATCTACCGAAAAACAATTTGAACTACCTAATTCCATTCTATTCGTTTTTCTTCCTTCCTTTCTCTCTCTTAAGTTTTCTTGATTGTATAAAAAATTCAATTTCTCGTCAACGATCCCCTTCTATTCACTCTTATAGGTCAATTCCACCTTTAAGCTCATTGCCAGTGATTTCCTTGGTCTAGGTCGTTGTCTTGGGTAGGGCCCGACTCGAGATGACTTCTTTCATGATTGAACTAGTCATTGCATCTAGATTCCATACCTCTTTTTTATCCTTTGATACATTTCTCGTTGTTGTCAGATCTTGTAGACTGCAGCTACATGGTCAATACATTAATTTCTCCATCCTCTCCCCTCTCTCCATCAGTAGATTTACACTAAGGTTGCCACCTTTCGCTTCTGTCATTTATTCGCTATTTGATATTGACACCTTGTCCTCTTTCATTTTTCCATCCTTGCATAAGCTTACTTGCTCCATTTTTCTAAGAGTCATCTCGATCCAACATGCACTTTAGCAACATAAATAACATTTATGATGTAGATACTTGGGGTGCCTTAGAGGAAAATCCACCCCCTATTTTGATGATAGCTCATGTTATTGGATGAGACACTCTCAACCGTTGATTTATATGGATTATGATTTGATCCCAACGCTCCATCATTTTGCAGCTAGGGATTTTATATTATGGATTCTATATATCTGTGAACGTTATTATAATGGACATTTGGCTCTTGGATATTCGATAATAGAGAGAAACTTTGTGAAGAAATCGTGTGTTATATTTGTTGAATATTCTCATACTTGATTGAAAATTGATTCTCTTAGACATTTGAGTATATCTATGCTTGTTCCGAACCATATTTTTCCAACGCCGTGTTTGTATTGCAAATAACGATTTGGTGGAGGACGTTTTTTTGGGGAGGCTCATCTCTCTCTCACCAATCGATTTTCAACTCAAGGAGTTTGCTCTTGCATATTTGTAATTGTTGTGATATCTTTGAGTTGCCTTTCATTGGTTAGTTTCTTTTTTGTGAATCAAATCTAACTTCCGGTTGTTTGTAGGAGAGGGAACCATTGGTTTCATTGAGGAAGATCGACTTCATTTAGAACTAAATGGATTTTGCTCGAAATTTTTACTAGGGGAAAAATAATCGGGTACTTTGATACTGTTATACCTTCTTTCAAGTCTATCCCATGGTACTAGATAGCCCCAATCCTATTTTTACCCTCCTTGCATTGGTCACGTTTCCCAAGGCAGTGGATATCTTCATCTTTTGCTAGTACCTTGGTCCCGGATCTAGTAATAGGATTATAGGTCACTTGTGTTTCTAACTTGGATCAAATTTCACATATCATAAACCCCTAATCCAAGCCCTAGTTCACCTTGTGACGTCATCCATAGATCTAGGGATTACTCCACCTTACACCTTACGTAGTTCAACTCCATTTGATTTGATATGGTGTTTAGGTCTGATCTCTCCTGTCAGGAGTAGATATGGGTCTTCATCATTGTTGTCTTGGGCTAAGATAACATCAAGTGAAGATTGCCTAGATTGGCGTGACAACCTCCCATTTGGGAGTTGAGGCTATCTTGGCTCCACCTCTTTAGTTTTCCTTTTCTCTACCATCCATCCTGGATCCACCTCATAGAGGCAACTACAAGTTTGGTGATAACAGATTGATTGTTGTCTAAAGTCCATATCTTACATTAGTAACAAATTTGAAGTGATAATAATCCATTTAAACCCGAGTTTATAGCCATTGTTCATTTTATTGCCTAAGCCCTAGGTGGGTTAAACTGGCTATTTTACATTGGTCCCATATTTCTTTAGATCTGCTTTATAAATTTGTTGTTGGGATAACCTCACATCGGTTGATAATTTCATTATTTGATTAGGCCTCTCAACCTATCCTTAAAATTCGGATTTCAACAATCATTTGATAGATCTAGGTTTTCAATTCATGACATCACTTTGTCGATTATTGTTTAGATCATTATGTGTGTCTGTCTTGTTTTATCTGTTTCCCTTGATTAGATAACAAGGGTCTACCCTTTGATCTTACTCTTAGCTTGATGTAAAGTGACAAGAGCCCGTCAGGTATGAAAACTACTCCATTTGTAATGGACGAGGCCCTTGCAGTGTCCCTTAGTTTAGGTGCCCTCCTCTACCATCCGACATATGATATCTTTAGAGGTAACTACATCTTGGGTATTAACAGAACCACCCTAGTTGGCTTCGCTAGGAGTTAGCGTAGACGGAGGAGTTAAGTATTAGGTGAAAACACTTGACTCTGGCTTGCCCCCAAGGTCGCACCCAGTGGCTTGAAGATTTCTGCCATGCGACCTTAGGTGCAAATTAGGTGGCAGCACATTGCAACATGGATCAAAAGGATCAAGTCCCTTTTTCAAGGTCTAGTAACCTGTCTATTCTTGTTCGAGTGAAGAAAAACTCTATAGCATACTTTTGGCTTCTCTCATCTTCAACCACCTTGGTCCAACACCTACAACAAAAAATTTCGACATGATTTCCTTCCCTACCCACCTCTCTTAATCTCCAAAGTTTAGGTTCATCAAGACACAAAAGACAACTCTATACCTTGGTTGTTGTTAGCCTTCCTTTCTCTTCTAAATTTGTGTCTAATTCTATTTGTGACTCGGAGTTAATTGAATTGTTCTAATAAATGTATATCCTTAGGTCAATTAATCTACCGAAAAACAATCTGAACTACCAAATTCCATTCCATTCGTTTTTCTTCCTTCCTTTCTCTCTCTTAAGTTTTGTTGATTGTATAAAAAATTCAATTTCTCGTCAACGATCCCCTTGTATTCACTCTTATAGGTCAATTCCACCTTTGATCGTTGTCTCAAGTAGGGTCCGACTCGAGATGACTTCTTTCATGATTGAACTAATCATTGCATCTAGATTCCATACCTCTTTTTTATCCTTTGATACATTTTTCGTTGTTGTCAGATCCTGTAGACTGCAGCTACATGGTCAATACATCAACGACTCCATCCTCTCCCCTCTCTCCATCAGTAGATTTACACTAAGGTTGCCACCTTTCGCTTCTGTCATTTATTAGCTATTCGATATTGACATCTTGTCCTCTTTCATTTTTCCATCCTTGCATAAGCTTACTTGCTCCATTTTTCTAGGAGTCATCTCGATCCAACATGCACTTTAGCAACATAAATAACATTTGTGATGTAGATACTTGGGGCGCCTTAGAGGAAAATCCTCCCCCTATTTTGATGATAGCTCATGTTATTGGATGAGACACTCTCCATCATTGATTTATATGGATTATGATTTGATCCCAACCCTAAATCATTTTGCAGCTAGGGATTTTCTATTATGGATTCTATATATTCGTGAACGTGATTGTAATGGACTTTTGGCTCTTGGATATTAGATAATAGAGAGAAACTTTGTGAAGAAATCGTGTGTTATATTTCTTGAATCTTCTCATACTTGATTGAAAATTGATTCTCGTAGACATTTGAGTAGATCTATGCTTGTTACGAACCATATTTTTCCAACGATGTGTTTGTATTGCAAATAACGATTTGGTGGAGGACGTTTTTGTGGGGAGGCTCATCTTTCTCTCTCCAATCGATTTTCAACTCAAGTAGTTTGCTCTTGCATATTTGTGATCATTGTGATGTCTTTGAGTTGCCTTTCATTGGTTAGTTTCTTTTTTGTGAATCAAATCTAACTTCTGGTTGTTTGTAGGAGAGGGGACCATTGGTTTCATTGAGGAAGATCGACTTCATTTAGAACTAAATGCATTTTGCTCGAAATTTTTTCTAGAGGAAAAATGATCGGGTACTTTGATACTGTTATACTTTCTTTCAAGTCTATCCCGTGGTAATAGATAGCCCCAATCCTATTCTTACCCTCCTTGCATTGGTCATGTTTCCCAAGGCAATGGATATCTTCATCTTTTGCTAGTACCTTGGTCCCGAATCTAGTAATAGGATTATAGGTCACTTGTGTTTCTAACTTGGATCAAATTTCACATCTCATAAACCCCTAATCCAAGCCCTAGTTCACCTTGTGACGCCATCCATAGATCTAGGGTTTACTCCACCTTACACCTTACGTACTTCAACTTCATTTGATTTGATATGGTGTTTACGTCTGATCTCTCCTGTCAGGAGTAGATCTGGGTCTCCATCATTGTTCTCTTGGGCTAAGATAACATCAAGTGAAGATTGCCTACATTGGCGTGACAACCTCCCATTTGGGAGTCAAAGCTATCTTGGTTCCACCTCTTTAGTTTCCCTTTCCTCTACCATCCAACCTGGATCCACCTCATAGAGGCAACTACAAGTTTGGTGATAACAGATTGATTGTTGCCTAAAGTCCATATCTTACATCAGTAACAAATTTGAAGTGATAATAATCCATTTAAACCTGAGTTTATAACCATTGTTCATTTTATTGCCTAAACCCTAGGTGGGTTAAATTGGCTATTTTACATTGGTACCATATTTCTTTAGATCTGGTTTATAAATTTGTTGTTGGGATAACCTCACATCGGTTGATAATTTCTTTATTTGATTAGGCCTCTCAACCTATCCTTAAAATTTGGATTTCAAGAATCATTTGATAGAACTACGTTTTCAATTCAAGACATTACTTTGTCGATTATTGTTTAGATCATTGTGTGTGTCTGTCTTGTTTTATCTGTTTCCCTTCATTAGCTAACAAGGGTCTACCATTTGATCTTGCTCTTAGCTTGATGTAAAGTGACAAGAACCCATCAGGTGTGAAAACTACCCCATTTGTAGTGGATGAGGCTCTTGCAGTGTGCCTTGGTTTAGGTGCCCTCCTCTACCGTTCGACATAGGATATCTTTAGAGGTAACTACATCTTGGGTATTAACAGGACCACCCTAGTTTGCTTCGCTAGAAGTTAGCGTAGACAGAGGAGTCAAGTATTAGGTGACAACACTTGACTCTGGCTTGCCCCCAAGGTCACACCCAGTGGCTTGAAGATTTCTGCCACGCGACGTGAGGTGCAAATTAGGTGGCAGCACATTGCAACATGGATCAGGTGGATCAAGTCCCTTTTTCAAGGTCTAGTAACTTGTCTATTCTTGTTCGAGTGAAGAATAACTCTATAGGATACTTTTGGCTTCTCTCATCTTCAACCACCTCGGTCTAACACCTACAACAAAAAATTTCGACGTGATTTCCTTCCCTGTCCACCTCTCTTAATATCCAATTTTAGGTTGATTAAGACCCAAAAGACAACTCTATAGCTTAGCCATTGTTAGCTTTCCTTTCTCTTCTAAATTCATGTCTAATTCTACTTGTGACTAGGAGTTAATTGAATTCTTCTAATAAATTTATATCCCTAGGTCACTTAATCTACCGAAAAACAATCTGAACTACCTAATTCCATTCCATTAGTTTTTCTTCCTTCCATTCTCTCTCTTAAGTTTTCTTGATTGTATTAAAAAAGGAATTTCTCGTCAACTATCCCCTTCTATTCACTCTTATAGGTAAATTCCACTTGTGAGCTCATTGCCAGTGATTGGCTTGGTCTATGTCTTTGTCTTGGGTAGGGCCCGACTCGAGATGACTTCTTTCAAGATTGAACTAGTCATTGCGTCTAGATTCCATACCTCTTTTATATCCTTTGATACATTTCTCGTTGTTGTCAGGTCCTGTAGACTGCAGCTACATGGTCAATACATTAATGACTCCATCCTCTCCCCTCTCTCCATCACTAGATTTACACTAAGGTTGCCACCTTTCGACTCTCTCAATTATTAGCTATTCGGTATTGACATCTTGTCCACTTTCATTTTTCCATCCTTGCATATGCTTACTTGCTCCATTTTTCTAGGAGTCATCTTGATCCAACATGCTCTTGAGCAACATAAATAACATTTGTGATGCACACACTTGGGGCGCCTTAGAGAAAAATCCTCCCCCTATCTGGATGATAGCTCATGTTATTGGATGAGACACTCTCCACTGTTGATTTATATGGATTATGATTTGATCCCATCTCTCCATCATTTTGGAGCTAGGGATTTTGTGTTATGGTTTCTATATATTCGTGAACGTGATTGTAATGGAATTTTGGCTCTTGGATATTCAACAATAGAGAGAAACTTTGTGAAGAAATCTTGTGTTATCTTTGTTGAATGTTCTCATACTTGATTGAAACTTGATTCTCTTAGACATTTGAGTAGATCTATGCTTGTTTCGAACCATATTTTTCCAACGCCGTGTTTGTATTGTAAGTAACGATTTGGTGGAGGACATTTTTGTGGGGAGGCTCTTCTCTCTCTCTCCAATCAATTTTCAACTCAAGGAGTTTGCTCTTGCATATTGGTGATCATTGTTATGTCTTTGAGTTGCCTTTCATTGGTTAGTTTCTTTTTTGTGAATCAAATCTAACTTCCGACTGTTTGTAAGAGAGGGGAGCATTGGTTTCATTGAGGAAGATCGACTTCACTTAGAACTAAATTGATTTTGCTCGAAATTGTTACTAGGGGAAAAGACTGTGATTGTATTCGACGGACACAAGATTTCCAGGTATTCTCTTCCACTATTGTTGTGGTTCTGGTTTCTATTCCATTAGTAACTCAAAATTTAAACTTCAAAACCCTCGTTTCGTAGAAGTAGTAGAGCGGGTTAGCTTTTGTGCTTGTAACCAAAAACCCAAGTTGGGAATTATCTAAAACCCTTAGAGACCAAATTTGATTTTAATCTGATTCCATTTGCCCACTTACTAGCATTGATCCTCTTTGGGGCGATTTGCCCTACTTTGGAAGTTGAACATTTGGCTTCTTTGGTGATCTGGGTGTTGATTGATTGTTGCCTAAAGTCCATATCTCACATAAGTAACAAATTTGAAGTGCTAACAA
The DNA here is from genome assembly GCA_001517045.1 of Pseudotsuga menziesii. Lineage (NCBI taxonomy): Eukaryota > Viridiplantae > Streptophyta > Pinopsida > Pinales > Pinaceae > Pseudotsuga > Pseudotsuga menziesii. The sequence continues at coordinate 98,670 of LPNX010571971.1, forward strand.
TCCATTTAAACCCCAGTTTATAGCCATTGTTCATTTTATTGCCTAAACCCTAGGTGGGTTAAACTGGCTATTTTACATTGGTACCATATTTCTTTAGATCTAACTTATAAATTTGTTGTTGGGATAACTTCACATCGGTTGATAATTTCATTATTTGATTAGGCCTCTAAACCTATCCTTAAAATTCTCATCTCAACAATCATTTGATAGATCTAGGTTTTCAATTCAAGACATCACTTTGTGGATTATTGTTTAGATCATTTTGTGTGTCTATTTCCCTTCATTAGCTAACAAGGGTCTCCCCTTTGATCTTGCTCTTAGCTTGATGTAAAGTGACAAGAGCTCGTCAGGTGTGAAAACTACTCCATTTGTAGTGGACGAGGCCCTTGTAGTTTCCCTTGGTTTAGGTGCCCTCCTCTACTGTCTGGCATAGGATATCTTTAGAGGTAGCTATATCTTGGTTATTAACAGGACCACCCCGTGTTATCAAATATATAGTAGCCGGGCTACCATATTCTATTTTTCAGATGCAGTACATTTTTCAGCCAGATCTCTTACATATGAGATGCTGAGATGAACAATTTGGATGGATCATTATTTTATTTGTGGACTATTGTACTCTCCCATGTCATGACTGAGTCTCAGGACACTCAGATTTGAGGACTGATGTATCCATTTAGTCATTTACAGAGCAGTTATTGATGCCCCGATTTATATCAGTACTTTCTCGTTGGACAGATGATGGTTCAGACAGATTATATGCATGATTATGACTCAGCTTTTATTATATTGTGTTATGGTTATCATTACTCTTGTACTTATCTTTGTGACATGTATTAACATGTAGTGTCATGATCTGGCAGTCATAATTATATGGACTTGGATGTATTTGTATTATGTATTGATGTCCCTACTTAGACTTGGAAGTTCCTGATCTATACTCATTGGTTTTACCTTCCTTAGGGAGAGTAGAGGTAGTCATTCCCACCATTGTTTTGGCTTGCTAGTGTTGGCTTCATCTTTCACTGTCTCCACCCATATTTTACCTTCCAGTTTTGTTTTTAACCCGACTTACTACTTGACTTGTGGAATGGAGGACCTTTCCCCGCTAGAACCTTTGTTGGACAAACCTCCCTGTTTATATTGTGTCTCAGCTCTGAGTTGGTGACAGAACTTGCCTTTGGTGATTTGGATTGTATGCCTAAATCATTCTGGTCGGTTGTCCCGATGTTTGCACTGTGCAGAACTCCCCCTAGTCACTTGAGATGTTGTTGGCTAAAACTGAAAGCTCATGTACTACCTGTCTTGGAAATGTTTATATGCGCCCATGGAAAATGAAAATGCTAAAACTGTGTTTTTTAACATATGTGAGCAAAGGGCAAGAGAAATGAAATGCTAAAATACCCCGTGAAGGGTATAAGAAAAGGTCCCAAAAGCAATGGTTAAATATATGCTATATCCAAATATTGTTGAACTTATAAATTTGAAAATGTCAAGGATGAAAGCTACAATTAGCTGTGCTTTTAAGCATTGGTGAAGTCCCCAAAAGGACATATAGGCCAAAAAGGCCATGGAAATAAAATTGAAGATCCTAATGAAACTGGATCAAACTTGATGTAGACATGATGCCTAAGTTGAATAAGCACTCTTTGAACAGCTCAACCATTTGTGAGGCACTGCCATTCCTTGTGTTGTTGTTTGTCCTGCATATGGTTATAGTTTCTCCTTTCCATATCCAAAGTGTCATGATATTAAGTAGGAAGTCATCCTTTTCCCTAGCCTTGTCAATTTCATTCTTCACCCTTCACTAGCAAATTGACTACAACTATGAAGTGAGTATAGTCCTGAAAGTTTGGTATGAGTAATAATAAATAAACCCTATATATGTATTTGGTTGATACACAGCCAATGAAAGGACTGCTACTTGTTGTGATTGTTGTTTAATGAGTTGTAGAGCATGTCTTAGCCTTATAGCACCTGCAACAGATGGATGATAGTCTAAGTTATATTATTGGTATCTGGTCATTTACAGGTGATTATATTGTCTATTAGATGTTGTTAATGATCAGGAAGAGACCTGGAAAGGGTATGAATATACACCCTAGATGGATTTGGACTCTCTGAGTCTAATGAGACAGTTTATTTTCAGTTTTGGGCACTCGTAGAGATGATCAGGCTCATTTTACCTTTTTGATGCAGTTTTGCTTCACAGGATGATGTGTCTGAGCAGGGAGATGTTTCATTTGGATCTCCTAGGGCGTTGTATGGGCATAGGGGGTGCAGCAACTTGATTGTATCCATGGTCTGCTGTCCCAATCTCGGCTCATGGAACTCTTTAATCTTGTCATCATAATACCTGTCAGAAAGGTATTTCTGCTTGAAATACTTCTTGAACTGTTTCCACTTAAGTCTCCTTTCACTGATCCTTTTTACTTGCTTGAAGTGTTCCCACCAAATGGATGCTCTTCCATTCAGATTGAATATGGCAACTCTTGCCTTCATGTTTCCTGAATAATAATGCACTTGAAAGTACTTCTTTATTCCAAGAAGCCAAGCTTCAGCCTCTTGTCCAGTCTTTACCTCACCATCAAATGTAGGAGGTTTAGCTTTCTTAAATTCTTCCCGAGAGCGATCCCTATGGTGTCTCTTTATTTTTCTTCTATGAGAAGAAGAACTTGAATCCCCGTTGGATTCTTCAGAAACAGATGATCCACTAGAAATCCCTCTCCTTCTCCTAGTACTGCTCTTACTGCCTTTTGGTATTGTTGTACCTCGTCCAGAGTCTATCTTTCTATGTAAGTCTGTCAAACTATGCAACATAGCAGCATTCAACTGATGCTGCTCTTCCTGGGCTTTAATCAAGCTTCTCATGGTGGCTGCAACATTTGACGCTGTCTCTTGGAATCTCCTTCCATTAGACTCTATGTCATCATTTTCGTTACGAACATTTTCTCCTACAGCATCTCGGGCACGCTCGTAAGAATCTCGAGCATCATATCTATCATGGGTTCTCATAACTGAACCACCACTTACTTATCAAACTACACTACCTAGAATACTGCCTTTGAAGGTGACTATGATTCTGCAAACGTGTTAGTAACACAATCGTTAGATGCATATCATTGATATAAACCAGCATTACTTACCTTCTCCTGGAATAATTATAAAACTACAAGTTTTCCCAAAACATTGAATTTTCTTCATCAAATAACGTCTGTCTGAGGGGGACGATGGGGGTCAAGGGGGGCTTGCCCCCTTGTGGCGGGTTGAGGGCAGCGCCCTCGGTTTTTTTTTTTAATGTAATTCTATGATTTTCGCGCAATCTGGTACATAAGATCGCTGCCACTTTCTCATTTTCAGCCCTGAAAATCCACTGAAAAACCGTGGAAAATCCTGCTGAAAAACAGCCAAAAACTGCTGGAAAATCCCATGGAAAAGAAATTCAAAATTTCCCTGTACAGCATCGGGTCTCATTCCAACTATCAATACGACGTTTCGGCAGTCAAAACAACTAGCTTCTTTCGCTATTCATCGGCGGTCGGGTGCGTTGTTCATCGGGAGGATAGTTCCCTAAACAACCGCAACGGTGGGTAGTGATCCCACTGCGGGTTCCATGGACCATAACTCATCGGCTGTCAGAAGCTCTATCCACTAACCATTGCCAATGGCTGATGACTCCAGGTCTTAGAAAAAATTTCGAAATTTTCCCCTTTAGTCTTCATTTTCGTCACTTGATCGACTCAATTCCTTTCTTTTTGTCGACGAAATAGTTCCATCAGCAGCCGCAACGGCGACTCATCATCTTCGATCTTCTCCCGATCGGTGGCCCAATCTGCTGAGGCATAACCTAATCGGTATCAGCAGTCTTTTCTCGTCGGAAGGCTAGTGCTCTAGGATTCCGAAACGGCGGCACACAAAACACCATCTTCTTCCAGTAGCCGATGATTTCGGGCCTTAGAAAAATTTTAGACTTTCTTTCCTTACAGCATCGGCGGTCGGAGGCCTTACCTGTCAGACGCGTATTTGTCTAGCCATCCGCAACGACGGCGCTCGTTCAACTATTTTCCGTCGACAGATGTCGAACACTTAGAAAATTTTCTGTAATTTCTCTTCCAACTATCCTCCGTCGGGTATGCTTCTGCCTAGCTCCTCCCGCGAGGTGTTCTGATGAACCGATAGTTCAAACACTTAGACAAATTTGTGGAAGTTTGCTGTCATCAAATTCTGATCTCTGCTGAACAGAAAGAAATCCTGCTTCTGTCCCTGCATCTTCGTGGTCCATTCAGGCCCATGCTGCAACATGAGCTCTGATACCACGCTGTAGCGTCCCCGACCCTCCGACCGACGAAGAGGACGCTACCATGGAGTTAACCATCCGAGCTACCAGCCCCATGAACATGTACATTCATAAGAAAATGCTGAAAACAAAATGCATTGAAGTAGAACATACATAGATGCAATTGTTTATCATACACAGCGGAAGCAAACATATGTTCATACAAGCATTCATTCAACATGTACATCATAATCATTATCAGTAAATAGGATTGCAGAAGTAAAATAGACAAGGTTACTTATCTTGTGAAGAACTCATTCTGCAACCAGCTACGTCGCTGCAACGTTCCACCCAACCATAGGCTAGCATGCTCCTTAATCTCTCAGCAATGCTGCCACCCCCGAGCTGGGCATGATTCTCCAAGGAATAAGGGAACAAGCAAGCTTACACATAGCCAAGGATACACAAAACACATCCAAGCCAACACAGTTGGGTTTATCAGGCCATTAAGGAGTTGGGAAAGGCTAAATGCTAAGCTGGTGAGCTCATTACCGAGCCAGGAACATCTACGCCAGAACTAGCCTGACTTCTAAGACACCCACACACACCCAACACAAGGAATCAGTCCCTTCTCTGCTACACAGTCCCTCAGGCCCTGCATTCCCTTCTAGTGCTATTCAGGGGTTGTGGAGAAAAAATCCAACCCTCTAGCTCTGTCTGTGTGGTTTCCAAACACACCAGGTTTATCAAGCAAAAGAAGCCCCCATCCCTACTCTCAACACAGTCCAAAGACCAACCATTGCACGCAGGCAATCAATCAGTAATTTCAGCTTAACAGGAAAAAATGACTCCCAACAATCTGCGGCATCCCCAAAGTGTAACAGCATACACCACCAACAAACGTGGGGAACAACAGCCCGTCTAGGGCAATGAATCCACGGGAAGACTTACACAGACCACGCGGGGGAAGAAAATACAATCTCCCTGCCCGTGCATGAGAGAAACTTGCACCAGACCCCAAAATACAGAGGGAAACACATATGCACGAACCACAATCAGTAAGGAAAACTTACACAGGCTCCCTGAGTATAAAATGGCTCTCCACATGAACAATCATGGGTGACAGTGACCGAACGGCTCCCAGCTTGCTGCGTGAGTAACAACAGCGCAGAACACAGAGCATGAGAGAATATTTACACCCAATTCCAAATGCAGGTTGAGAACACACCCGATTCCTCGCTGGGGAACAATGTGAATGACAGTGGGGACGACTCCTCTCTCTTGGCTGCGTGAGACCAAAACAGGAAAAAAACCTATGCGTGGGATCAATCAGACTATCGTGGGGAATGAACAGACAATCGGAAGTGCGTGAATGTCTTAGCATTGTCGTGGAGAGAGTAGTATGTCCGCGGGAGTGATGGCGGTGGTTTTTGCTTGCCATCGTGAGGTCAACCACGCTGGTGGAGTGTGCATGTGGGCAAGGACTGACAGTCCTGCCACACTCCACTCCCAGTCATAAATGCCCCAACTAACAGCAGTAGTTCTTAATGTTGGTGGTTGGATAAGACAAGGTGGTGACACATGGGTTTTCTCTCATGGCTCAAGGTTTGACAATTTCCCCACCCTTATCCTTGTGAAAATCATGCCCCTTCTCAATTTAGTTGCTGCAAACGTAGCTGGTTGGGTTATTTAATTAAAGATGCATATTTACATGATGACAAAACTCAATATGTATGTCACATGCCCCGATATACCTTCAGTGACAATTCCAATTCGAAACATAGCATAACCAATCGATGGTGGGGCCTTGGCCTTTGGCTCCAAACCATGATCATTTGCAATATATACATCATATACATCTAATGCAATGGGGTCAAAAAACTGGGGTGTTACAAAAAGCAACAGAAAAGAAAGTTACAGACTGGAAAATGAACCCAAACAATCACCAAAAAACCTAGTGAACCAAAAATATGAAGATCCAAAGGCATGTAGAGGTAAAAGAATCAAATTCAAAGCAGATCTACATATCTATGAATGGAAAAATAGATCTAGAAATTGAAAATGAAGGTGGAGGTTTCAACTTACCAATGATTCTGAATTCGAAGTAGATCCCCTGCGGAGTAGCCACTTTTGTTAGCCGAAAATACACACCTCCTACGGATAAGAGTTGGTTCCCTAGATCTGAATGGTTCAGGTCTAGAACAAAACACAAACACGAAATGCTAAACTCTCCCTAGATCTGGTTAATCACTTGAATGGAATGCCATGATGCTTCTCTCAAAGGTTTTCCTCGCTATCCTTGCCGAAGAACCTATAAAAGATGGAAACCAACAAGCAGAACATGATAGCATACAATATGATCAACTAGATCTATGCTTGTGACCAAGGAATCGAGCAATATAAACATATGAAACAGTAAATATGGGAAAGAAAAAGAATTCTTTATTAATAAATGATTGGAGAGACTACAACCTTCATGCCTTGGTGTTAGGAGTTCCTTCCAATGGATCCTTGCCTCTAACTTCACCTTGCCTCCAAAGACTCAAGAATGATTTTGACAGAGTTTGGGAATTCAACACAATTCTTCCTCTTTTTGCCCATGGGGGGTGAGCCAGTATTTAAAGGCATGGGAGGATAGGTCTGGTTGAGGATTTCATGGGTGAGGTGGAGATTAGATCCTAAAAGGGAGGATCTTGAGCTATAGCTGGTCCTAAACCATAGGGATGAGGCTCCACAGAGGTTAGCTTCGAGAATCCTCTCAAAGCTTCTCTTTTTGCCTTGAAAAGTCGAGCACCGCTCCTCCAATGAAGAAAACAGGTGGTGCTAATGGGGCACCGCTTCTTGTAGTAAGGGAAAGAGCGGTGGCACCTCTCTTTTCTCATGTATTAGGAGCGGTACTGACTTGGGTAACACTTTTTGTCAATAAGAGAGGAGTGTTACCAGCTCAACACAAGGAAAAATTGCAGGGGGTTAATTTGAACCTTCATTTCTCTAGGGAAAACTTTGAGGGATTGGAGTAGTAAAAGGAATACCTATCTCATAACATGAGGGTGACGAGATTTCGGTATAACAATACCACATTCCAAAATCATTAATATCTTGTTATTTTTTTAATCCATATCTTTGACATCTCATTTTTTCTATGATATGCACCTCGAGTGGAGACATAAAAGACCAATGCTTAAGCAATCATGAAAGCGTATATGAGGAAAAAACGATGTCAACTTTGTCATCTCCATGAACTTTATGGATACATGGGCCCTAACTAATCTACTATTTCCCATGTCGCCAAACAAGGGATACACATTTTTCCAAAAGCAAAATTAATCCATATATATGACATCTCACTTTTTCTATGATATGCAACTCAGGTGGAGACATAAAAGACCAATGCTTTAGCAATCTTGAAAGTGTATATGAGGAAAAAAACATTGTCAACCTTTTCATCTCCATGAACTTTTTGGATACATGGGCCCTCACTAATATACTATTTCCGAAGTCGCGAAACAAGGGATACACATTTTTCTAGAAACAAAATTAATCCACATATATGACATCTCACTTTTTCTATGATATGCACCTCAGGTGGAGACATAAAAGACCAATGTTTTAGTAATATTGAAAGCGTATATGAGGAAAAAACATTGTCAATCTTTTCATCTCCCTGAACTTTTTGGATACATGTGTAGCTTTTTGGAAAAATGTGTATCCCTTGTTTGGCGACATGGGAAATAGTATATTAGTTAGGGACCATAACATAGCGTCTCAAACTATTTTAGAACATGTACAAATAATTTTTTATTTTTCAAGCACATTGTGGATCCCACTAAGTGGGTATTCCATTATCATCAATTAGGGTGTGTGGGTTGTCTACTTTCTAAATAGTTAATTGGCCAAACTTCTATGAGGAATTATAAGACTATATGTAAGATGTTGAGTGTCCAATAAAAATACCATATCTTGGATGTCGATTGCCGAGGATCTACACAACGTTATGGTGGTCCACTGTTGATTTGATGGGAAAATTTTATGTCTTATTGGTTTAAAAAAAAAGAATCACGGGGTGGCAGTTATAAGTCTTATTGGTGTTAGAAAAAGAATCATGGGGTAGTATATATAATATTAAATTTGATTACTCATTATAAATCAATATTGTTTTAAATATTCAAATTTTTAATCACACTAAAAGAAAAAATAATAGAGTGATCGAGATTATGTTGAAATTATGTATATTGATAGGGTGAGGTTTTCTTTGTAGTGAAATGTCAAAATTTTAGATATATAAAATAATATTCTATTAAATTATTTATGATATTGAATAGTTATACAAGACAACAAAATTTACGATATATGTATTAATTTTCAAAAAATTAAAGTAAGGAATTATAATGATTAGAGTTAGTGGTGTAATGGTGGGGTCTATATCATGAATTTGGTTCGCCCAATTGTATTTTATCATCTTTAATTTATATCAAGGATAAGTTCCATGACTAACTCTATTCCTGACCATTTGTGTCTAGCCTCCTTTATTTCTTATCCAACCTTGTAGTACCTCTCAATAGATTATATTCAAAAATGTTGATTTTGAGTCTCTGATATACAAATTTGACCTCTCCTTGATTTGTGAGAATGTTGAATTATGTAGGAGGAAGTGTTACTCATTTTCTACCTCCCCATTTACCCATACTCAACATAACCCTCCTACAACTCATTTCATTGTTCCCATCTTCATCTTTCACATCTCAATCCAAGTGAATTGGTTCTTAATTGTGATATTAGCTATTTTCGTGCCATGAGAAATTAAACTTCAATTAGTTTTGCACTTTGATCTTATCTTGCGTATTTAACTTGTTTATGAAATATTGTTGTTTTCTTATGGCAGGTTTCTCTATTTTCTCTTCTTTTATCATTATTGTACATGGATTTTCTATGCATTTTTATCCAATGGACACCTTTCTACTTCTACGTCCCACTTTTCAAACCATTCCTTTTACTGTCGGTCCCATGTTTTCTTCCTCCTTTTTTATCTCATCTTGGTTGATTTTAACTAGAATCTTATCAATGCCCATCGATATCAGTTTTTGTTTGTTCACAATTAATGTTCTCAATTCCTCCAAATCTATTGGGTATATTCTTGTTTCATCTAGAAGCACACCATAAGGGTTGGTATCTTTTACTTTAATGCAACTTGTTATAGATCATTTTTGTACTTGTTCGGTTTAGGTCCGTATGTTTTTGGAGATATTTGATCCCCAAGGAAGTAATGGAGAGTCTATAGATACTCCCATGTAGCTTTCTTCCAATGACATATCATAAAGGATTGTTGAGAGATAAGCAAAAGCAAAATGCAAATAGGAAAGTGTGGAAATCAAATCTAAGAGGGGTCGGGAGAATTTAAATAAAGGTCCCTAATGTTAATGGTGAAGTTGCTTGGCAATCTCAAAGTAAACCTAAGAGTTAACTATGATTCCTATTTTTCACTTATGATGTAATGTTTAATGTATGATTCCTATTTTTCACTTATGATGTAATGTTTAATGTTTGATGGTCTAGAACATTTCCTTATTACATTGAGAAAATGTGTAATAAGTTGGTTTATAGTATGTGGAAATGTTTCAAATTTGGTTAGACTTTTGGTAAATATGTGTGTCAATAAATCACTGTACTCATTTTTATCGCTTTCACATGTGACCCTTAAACCCATTTGAAATACTTTGATATGTTGAATTTTTGTGATATAATGTTTTTAAATCTAATATAGATTCCTTTTTTTTTGAAATGCTTTGATATGGTGAAGAATATTTTGTAATATAATATAGATTCCAATTTTTTTCCAAAAAGGTAGAGTATATTTTTTAATGTTTCATTTTTTTCATACATTTGGCTAAACACTGCTATTGAATGTTAGAATAATCAACCCATAGTATTTACCCACTTAGACATTATTCCATTTATTTTGTCTTATTTGCCTAGTCCATGAGTCCCACCATGTGCAAGTT
>LPNX010572010.1:0-87013 GCA_001517045.1 Pseudotsuga menziesii
AATAGAAGGTGATTGGGTGTACTGTTAAGACACTAATTGTGTAAGGTCATTAATTCAAAACTCTGTTATTGAGTACTGGACTATAAAAACTAAGAATTTCTGTGAGGTTAATTTTCAACCTCACGTTGCATTGTATAAAGCAAGTCTGTAAAAAGTAAAAAAGCCAAAATATGTTTAAACGGTAAGCTTTTCAGATTTCCTAACCTTAAAGTTTGTACAAGTTAACCTTAATTGTTTTGTCCACTTCAAAGCAAAAAAAGACCCTCCCAATAGAGAGAAAACATACCCAAAAACAATTGAATAACATAGATAAGTGATATAATGTACAGACACCATAAGAAATATAAACTAACAGCATATCTAGCACTGAGAACCAAAAAAACTTGAGAACACAGTAATTATCTAAAGAAGAGAGACCTCTTCTAACTAGAGTGTGCACCATGGGAGGAGTCCACGTGCTCTTCAATGATCGAACATGCATTGTATTTAGAGCTCGGGATTTCAACTACTAGGACCTTCATCGGTAGAGGCTCTTTCTTCCTAGCATAAACCGTAGGGTCGGTTGGAGTCAACACAGTCACTTGTCCTTTAGCAGGTTCGACAGGTAGAGAAGCCTCCACACGTCCTTTCTCAACTAAGCACGGAGGTTTGTTACATTGACCAATGTGCTCATTATTTTCCATTGAGACACTGAGCCAGATGCCCTCCATTAAATTTTTCACATAGGACTAGACCTCTTGGCTCTAACCACTTTGAAATGTCTATCGAACCAGGCTTGAACTCAAGCAAAATTGTCCACCTGGTTGTTTAACCCCTAAAGACTTTGCTCCATAGCCCGTCTCATTTCCTCTTATTCATAATTATTATCTATATAGTATTTATAATAATTACAAAGCATTATAATATTATATTTTTATGTTCAATTTTTTTTTAGAATTATACTCTTATCCCTCCATTTTAAGTAAAAATTCGATTAATAATAAATTAATAAGCTTTGACATCAACTTCACAAGGATATATAAGTTGAACTTGCGCTTGAGAATGAGTTTAATATGAGAATGAGGTCACACAAAACAACCCTAAGAAATACAAAGCCCATGAATTCACTTATTTCTAAACATGTAACAGATCCTGGATAAAAAACCGTGTGCTTTTATCTGCAGACATGGTTAGTTGGTATCATCTTATCCTTCCAAAACCCTATGGCATCTACCTTCCTATATTGTATAGTAAACTAGCGCAGAGAGAAGCATAAATTTGTCAAATTAACAATCTCATAGCCATGAACATGAAAATAAACATTGCGTATATTACCTGGTTGAGGAGCTGATTGAGAAATTGAAAGAGCTGGCCATTGGCATCGTTGGCTCCTGCCATGGCCGATCTTCGCCCCTGAAATCACTTGGGTTCCGATCTAACAATGGATCTTCGTGGCTTGTGTTCCCATCTGGCAATTATTATGTGTTGTTTGCATATATATATACGAGAGAGAGATATAGGACTAACAAATACCCAAATCTACGGTGGACTGCTCCAAATCTCTGAATGTCGGCTTTCAGCTAAATAAAAGGGAAAGAACCCCATCAAACATACCATGATTTCCATTGCAGAAACCCTTGAATTTGTCAAATTAACAATCTCACAGACATGAACATGAACATAAACATTGCATATATTACATGGTTGAAGAGCTGATTGAGAAATTGAAAGAGCTTCCCATTGGCATCGTTAGCTCCTGCCATGGCTGATCTTCGCCCCTGAAATCACTTGGGTTCCGATCTAACAATGGATCTTCGTGGCTTGTGTTCCCATCTGGCAATTATTATCTGTTGTTTGCATATATATATACGAGAGAGATATAAGACTAACAAATACCCAAATCTACGGCAGACTGCTCCAAATCAAAATGGTGGACTGCTCCAAATCTCTAAATGCCAGCTTTCAGCTGAACAAAAGGGAAAGAACCCATCAAACATACCATGATTTCCATTGCAAAAACCCTTGAATTGGACTCCTTCCTGAAGATTTGAGATGAAATGAATTTGTCAAATTAACAATCTCACAGCCATGAACATGAACATGAACATTGTGTATATTACCTGGTTGAGGAGCTGATTGAGAAATTGAAAGAGCTTCCCATTGGCATTGTTGGCTCCTGCCATGGCTGATCTTCGCTGACCTTAACCCCAAAGTCAAGAAAGAAAAGCCAAGGAGCGTAATTAAGTATACAAAGAGATCATTTCATTATAGATGTATATATGCTTGATTCTCATTCGATGGGAATTGTAATTGGACGTACCCTTTCATTATTTTTGAAAAAGTAAGTTCCGGTCATGAATTATATATGGAATTCTTTGACCCTGGACTGTTAGAGAAGGGCACTGTCGCCCAAATTAATCCCATTTCAATACTGTAAAGGCCAGAATATAGACATTGAAATTAGCACCTTGAGAGTATCGAACTTCCTGTGCGCATAATAGAATCGAAATCAATTTCATTTGAAGACCATAAAGACTTGTATATAGACTCTTATTGGAATCTTGAGAATTTGAATTCTCTAGGCGTGGGCCCTATTCAAATACTATAGCGGTAGAGCTCTAATTACATTGAAATTGACACCTTCAAAATCTGAAATTCTATGGAAGTCCAAATCAAATCAAATCAATTTCGTTAAGTCTATACATACTGATTGAAATGAGCATCACGAGAATTGAAATCTCTACGCGTGAGAGTGCCCAAATCAATTCCATTCAAATAGTATAAAAACTCGCATACAATACTGTATGTAGAAATTGAGACTGGCACCTCTAGCAGAATTTCAAATCAAATCAAAATATGGGGATCCAAGTCAAATCAGTTTCATGTATATATGGAATCTTGAGAATTTGAATTCGCTAGGCGTGGGCCCTGTTCAAATACTATAAGCGGGAGAGCTCTAATTACATTGAAATTGACACCTTCAAAATTTGAAATTCTGTGGAAGTCCAAATCAAATCAAATCAATTTCGTTAAGTCTATACATACTGATTGAAATTAGCATCACGAGAATTGAAATCTCTACGCGTGAGAGTGCCCAAATCAATTCCATTCAAATAGTATAAAAACTCGCATACAATACTTTATGTAAAAATTGAGACTGGCACCTCTAGCAGAATTTCAAATCAAATCAAAATATGGGGATCCAAGTCAAATCAGTTTCATTTATATATGGATAAGAAGCCACAATAGGTTAATCAGGTTGGTGAAAGCAGGATATTGTCTTGTCTTAGACTGGGTTCGATTCTCATTCACAAAAATTGGTCAGTTTGGTATCCCCACAAAGCTCTGGTTAGTGAAAGCAGGGTATTGTCTTAGACAGGGTTCGATTCTCACAAAATTGATCAGTTTGGTTTGCCCACGAAGCTCTGGGCCAAAAATTGGTGAAAGCAGGGTATTTAATGTATTTATTGTCTTAGACTCACGAGGGTACAGATCTCATAAAATTGGTGAGTTGTGTTCCCCACAAGGCTGGAGCTTTTGGACCAAAAACAACAGATCTCACAGAATTGGTCACTTAAATCTGCCCCAAGTTTGGTTTGACCACAAAGCTCTGGGCCAAAAATTGGTGAAAGCAGGGTATTTATTGTCCTCATAATATTGGTGAGTTTGGGATCCCGACAAAGCTGGAGATTTTAGACCAAACACAATAGATCTCACAGAACTGGTCAGTTAAATCTACCCCTCTTGTGGCCAAACAACAATATAACCATCATGGTTGTTAAGTCAGCTAGTTGAACCAATTGGGATTAAATTAGGATCTCGGATGATTCTTCTAAAATCATTCTCGATTTTATAGGAGAATGTAAAGTACCTGATTATCAGCGAAAACCTGAAATCGAAGGCGTTGTCTTTGACTCTGATTCTTATTCTTCCCGCTGCACCATCTCCGGCCCAGAATGAGAATACCCATGAGCGCAGCGGCCATCCCAAGTGAGCAAAGCATACTCACTTGTATTTTCCAGACACCCAGCAGATGTTTCCACCCGACCGCCTTGCTCTTATTCCCCACAGTTATGCAGCAAGTCTGAGTTTGGGGTATTTCCAATCCGGCAAATCCCTCCTCCTCCACATCTAGCTGTTTCGGACCCTGTCCCTCTTCAAACTCCAATTGATCGCTCTGTCCGGAATATTCCTCATTTTCCTCGTCCTCTGCATCAGAATATTTCTTCCCGGCCTCGCCAAAGGCATCAGCTGATCTCCACGAAATTACAGGGCTTCCACACATAATTCCCTCGGTCATGTCGTCAGATTTAATGTGACATGTGGTCACAACGCAATTCACTTGGGTTCCGATCTAACAATGGATCTTCGTGTCTTGTGTTCCCATCTGGCAATTATTATGTGTTGTTTGCATATATATATATATATATATATATATGAGAGAGATATAGGACTAACAAATACCCAAATCTACGGCAGACTGCTCCAAATCTCTTAATGCCGGATTTCAGCTGAAGAAAAGGAAAAGAACCCATCAAACATACCATGATTTCCATTGCAGAAACCCTTGAATTGGGCTCCTTCCTAAAGATTTGAGACGAAATGAATATTTCATTGCATTGCAGTGGCATCTGGTAATCACCAAAATGCCGTGCTTAGGGAAGAACACACGAAAAATGGCCATAGATTGAAAAGCCTTGAACAGGGTCACCTTGGGCTTGAGCTTGAGTGAAATGTAAGATTTTTCTACATTGGCACCTACCACTTCAAGTTGGCGCCAAAACTCAAATTGTGAAACTACACTAACATGATAGAATGAAATTTGTATTTGTTTAACTTGAATTCTATTATATTTGTATTTATTTAACTTAATTTTTTTATATGTATTAATAGTATATAATAAAAAATTACTTGGTATATTTTTTGAAAATTTTATATGTATTATTAGTACATAATAAAAAATACTTAGTAACATTTTTTTAATTTATAATGTAAATAGTTTAATAATTAATATTATTTATAAATAAAATATTTAAAAACAAATGTATATAGGTATATAATTTGTATAGTTATTTTCAAATATATAAGTAATAGCTTACAGCTAGGACATTGTCATAGTTAATTTACCATTAAGACATTGTCATAATTAATTTGTTGTTTTCTAAGTTCTAGGGGGTCTATGAATCCATTTTTAGTCTTAGAATTTAGAAAAATATACAACATTGTCAAAATTGTAATTTTTCATTGCCGAACTGATCCACAACTAAAAATGACCAAATAAATGACCAATTGTTATGTGGTCATTTTTTTCTAGATACCCCGTGACCAAATTTGGTCATTTATCTTGGTCTTTTTTAGTTTAGTTTTATCATGTGACCAAAATTGGTAATTTATCTTGGTCTTTTTAAGTTAGCCCGCTTAAATTTATCAATTTTGGTCATTTATCCCTTGAAAAAAATTATGGTGACCAAATTTTTTGGTCTCTTGGTCACTAATCTCTCATTTTGCACTAGTGTAAGTTTTTAGAACGGATCCAAACATGTTTATTATCAGTCCAAATATGACTAAGAACATGGATAACCAGCCAATGAAATATAGGAAAGACTTCAAACCATGTAGGATAAATATCACTGCATAAGAGACCAATGAGGAATCACCTGGTGATATTGGGATTTGTATAGTCTTTGGATTATTCAGAGGTATGGTAGATGGTATGGATGGTGGTATTATATGTGTATCAACCTACAAATATGCTTCTAAATTAGAATCCAAAGGATCACATATAAGCATATCAATAGACTCGTGGGAATACACTGGTAATGAATCCTCTGTATGAAAGGAGGAAAGAATGAGATGTTCACAATCTTCAAGAAGGCTCTGAGTATTGATGCCAAGAACAAATGAGGATATTATGAAGCACATGAGATCAAGTAAGGTAAGTGGTATGACACAAATAATGCTTGATGTGGCTAAGCAAATATCCTGTAAATCATTGGGTTGCGCACCATCAATGAGAGAGGCATGCAAGAGGTGTAAAGAATCTGGCACATAGATCTTAGAATATAAGATAGGAGATTGAGAGAACAATGAATGGGTTATAGGATCATAATCAATATCAGCAGTAGCTCCATATGTTACTTATTTTTCATCAATAGTATCACAAGAAGAAAAATCACCTTCAGGAGACACAAAAAAAGATGGCTCTTCAATATTTGCTTCTTCATTGAAGGAGGAAGCATTCGAATGAAGGAGGGAAGAAGCAACATGAAATGTATGAGAAACTTATTCATCATTATCAACTTCATTAGATAATGTAGAGGCCAAGAAATCTTGAGAAACAGAACAAGAGGAGATGCTAGGTTCGCTCCATGCTTCATCTTCAATTTCCTGCAAACCAAAAGCTTTGTCCAAAATTTTCCAAAGCTCATATGGAAATTCAATAGAATCTATGAGATGATATATATTTGGAGACATTCCCAAACACATAATTCCATAATCTCTATCACAATTATTTATCCAATCAATATTCTCTTCATGAGACTCAGGTTCACTCAATGCACCAATGGAGACATCAAAGAGACATTGCCTCTTCAAGTATGCACTCATCTTTGGCTTCCAATCAGCATAGTTGAAAGGAGATAGTAGAGGAAATTTTGAATCCATATTGAAGTTGTTGATATTCTCTAAGAGGTACTCTCTGCAACCTGCAAAACAAACTAGGAGAAAATCTTGTAAGCTAGACAAGCTCTTCTTCAGAGAAGTGTAGGAGACTGGAAGCGCTCCTCAACTCTGTAGAACTTGATCAACATTGTAGCTCTGATACCATGTAAAAATAATAGATCAATGCTATGTGAAATTATGCTAAGAAGAAGCACAGGAAATAGATCTTGCTACTAAGAATTCTCACAAGCATACATAGGAAAAATAGAGAGAAGAAAAGAGACTGAATCACATGAATGAAGAGATGAATATTGGTGTGTATCCTTCCATTGAATAATTATGAATAATAGTGTACATAAATAGTACATCCCTCATAGGAAAGTCGAATTGTATGGAAACAACTCATAAAGCTCAAAAAGGCTGACTTACCAAAATATAGCAAACCCCCATAGGTGGATAAAGCACTTGCTAAATATATCAAGGACCTCACGAGTTGGAAAATGCATGAGTGGGTTGTCAAGGAGATGGAAATAACATGATAATCCTAGAAAATGGAGAAAAAATAATGGAGGATGGGTTGGAAACAAAAGCTCCCAGTTTCCTAGTTGACTAGCTTTTATCTTATCCATAGAAAAGCAGGAAAAAGCAGAAAAAGCAGAAAAAAGCAGAATCTGCTGTAAAGTCCTGTATAGTAATTCTGGATCAACCCAGAATCAGAAATAAATCATTCCTAGGATATAGATGGCATGTATTGAATTTAAGGTGCAAGTGGATGCCAACTAATTAAGCTAGTGGGTGAATAATTAATCAAATATTGATTAATTATTTTATCCTAAGTTGTGAGTGGGTTTAATATATTCCAACAATTTTGGCCACCAAATGGTTCATGAATTTACAGTAATATTTAGTCATCTCACTAGTGATCTCTAGCTCATACACTTGCAGATATTCTGTGTTATAAGCTATAAACATTCTCAACAAAAAGGAGTGGAATCTGAATACTTTGGTGCCGTGGAAATTCACTAACTAATAACAAATGTTCTCGGCTAGAAATTCATCAAATTTAAGACAACAGGACTGAAAATATTTCCCTGGAAGTTCAGGTTTGACAGGACAGGTACTCAAAACGAACAGTAGACTCAACAATGACTATGTGACATAACCATTAGTATCTAGACCTAGAAACTGACTATCTAGGGCTATGAACCACTGAGTTTCTTCATTAAATTAGCTAAGGTCAATGGGGTAAGATAGACTAATGAATTCACCATTAGGTTTTGAACAAGATCTCACGAAATTTTGTCTATTTTCAACAATATACTCTCTAAATAAATGTACGATATTCTCTTCTCGATATTTTTGGGATATCTAGACAAACTCGTCTAGGATGTGGAGGGTTTTACGAACGACAGGAGCCTAGATTGAACAGAGGATTTTAGATTTGGACCTATTCATAATGACTCCCTCGGTGGTAGAAAAATTGTCTATACACCACTCGAAAAACTCAGGGCAATGGGGGGTTTGGTCAACAGCGAAACGATGGAAAAAAGATTTAAAAACACCATAGGTATCGCTAACCTGGTGCTTAAGGACTTCCAATTTTCCCCTAGAACCTTCAATGGTTTCCCCCACCAGAATGGTATAAAAAATATCGACGTTCTCATCTATGAGACTTTCTTCTGCCCTCTGACATGTGACCTCTAGTTATGCATTATCCCTTACATCTACTACTTCTATTTCTCCTAATTTTTCCATTTTAAAATAGCACTGAGGGAGTATCAAGGGCCTACCTTGTTTCTCTAGCACAATATTCTGGTCCATCCATGTTGGCACTCTATATGTGGTTGGGCG
Organism: Pseudotsuga menziesii; assembly: GCA_001517045.1. Classification (NCBI taxonomy): domain Eukaryota; kingdom Viridiplantae; phylum Streptophyta; class Pinopsida; order Pinales; family Pinaceae; genus Pseudotsuga; species Pseudotsuga menziesii. The sequence continues at coordinate 8,491 of LPNX010572010.1, forward strand.
TTCGTTAATATCAAGGCTTTGGAAAAGACAAACCTTTCCAACTGTACGTAGACCCTTTTATAGTTTTCTATACCACGTAATATCTATTCTTTTTCTATGCATCCTGCACCGTAGAACTTTCCCCTTGCGATTTGAGCCTTGGATATGTGAGGTTTTTTATGCCAAAGTTTTCCTCACTACCAGTGTGTGTATTTTAATTTGGGAAAATCAACCTCCGCCGTTGATCTCCAAATTACCTTCATCGAGCCCGTTCACATCTGAAAACTTTTAACATTCCCCCTATTTCTCCTTCATTGATCCAGTGAGAAACTCTAGATCATGTTATGTTTCTTATCCGTTGATTAAGATTGACCTCCCCCCACAACCGTCAATTAGAGCAGACCATACCACTTTTTGTGATTTGAGATCCTGACCACATTCGCAGTAGTTCAAATCACGAAATGAACCATGATCACAGATATATCCCCACCTTTGTCGTGACCATTGATCTTTGCAACCAGTAACACTCTTCAAGATTTGGAATCGTGACCTTATCTGTGCTAGTTCAGAATGCGAAATAATCTATGGCCGTGGCTCTGCTCATACTCGTATCTTCTCCATCAGATGCCTCAGCCCTTTAATCCATTTTGTGATTTGGAAAAGTGGTTTTGACCGAGCACGTCTACTGTGCGAAATGCTTCGGTGTAATTCATCAGTATTTGGATTAATCTCAACCTTCCATTATGGTTCCCATTTAATGCGCTCCGCACATCCAACAACTGTGCTTTACCTTGCATATTTGATCCATGAAATGCCTTTTATACTGTCAATCTTTATCATTTCGAATCGTGGCCATCGATTCACGTTGTATTTTACCCCATTCCTGTTGCCACTTGTCTTTTACCCCATTCTTGCTACCACTTGTCTCAGAGAAAGAATTCCACTCCCCAGACACCTTCAGTACCCTTGCAAACTCTGAGGATGCCTTCCCAATACCTTCCAATAAGGTCTTTTCCCCAAACATCTCCCATAATTGAAAATTTCAAATATGGTGTTAGCAATTTCTTTGTTTGTTTGGCAGATATCATTGCAACTGTTGGTTTAGGTTGTCGCTCTAATATGCCATACCACAGGTTTTGAATTTCAACGATTACTTTTTGAGGTTGTGACTAATAACTTCCATGTTTATTCCATAGTTAAGGTTTCCCAAACAGGGTGTCAGCTACGGAAAGTGGTGCCATGTCACAGAGTAATTTATCTTCAAAAGGATTAATGAAGTAGGTGATTTTGCATTGTCAGGTGATCCTTAGTTCCTGTCCATTATTTATCCAACCGATATTGTAAGGCTGAGGATGTGGAGTGGTGACAAGACCAAGTTTCTTCATAAGATATTTGGAAAAAAAGTTCTTTTGTCTACCATTATCCACAATCAGATGCAATGGATTGTCTTGAACCCATAATTTTTCTATCGAACAAGTGTTATCATTCCTCCTCTTTAACGATGGTGAAGGATATCGGAGTGGTCAATGTCGATGTCAAAATGTTCAATTCTTCTAGGTCATATTCTACCAAGGTTTTTTTGGACAAGTGAGATGTCGACAATTTTTCCAAAATTGTCTTTCGAGCTTTGCATTCTGACGTATCATGCCATGATGAATTGTGACAATCACACCATTTTCCAGAAGGGGGTTGCTTTCCATGTTCCCTTCTGTCTTTATAAGAGTGCTTCTTGTGATAGTATGGATTTTGTGGTGTTATTAGATAAATCTACTCAAGCAGACTAAGCTAGATCTCCCTAGTCCAAGTGCGTAGCAGGGATTTCTCCTTGCTACAGGGGCAGGAATGGCTCCCTTCCATCTATAGGATGGAAGGGTAGGTTCCTGTGTGGAAATGCAAGAAAAATAAATAGAACAGAAAGGAAGAAAAGATGGACAAGAAACGGCCATGAGCCCCTCTGCAGACATGGTCAGGGCTTCGCTCCAAGAACCTACAAACAACTATTAGAGACAACAAACCTGCAAAAACATGTTAGAAATAAATCTGCAAGAAGAATATGAAAACCTGCAAACAAGCTATGGGTTAAACAAAAGCAAAGAACTGAAACAAAACACATAATTATACCTCTTCTTTGGTGCAATGGGCCACCATGCCCTGGCCAGAGGAAGCACCTATCTCACTCAGCAATGGAGGAGCTATGGCTCAATGGGGAAGATGAGTGGAAGAGAGGGGGATGTGGGTGGCTTGAGATTCAAAGGGTCTCAAGGCATCCACGGGAAGCATAACAATATGCAAGGGAAGATTTTTTTGAGAGTGACCCCCACCCCTCCTTTTATAGCTTTTTTGGGGAATTTTAGGGTTTTAAGCCCTTGGTCAGGGCTTTAGCCCCTTTCACCCTAACTTTAGCTCCTTTTAGATTTTTAGGCTCCTTTGAGGGGTTTTAGCCCCTTTTTGGAGGCTTTAGCCCCTAAGAGAGTTATTTAGGCTCCTTTTGGGGTTTTTAAGCCCTTTTACTCAGTTTTAAGCCTTTTTGAGGGTGTGGCGGTCTAATGGGGTGATACGAAGGTCGTGCATGGGTGTCCCTGGGTGGTGTAGACCATGTAGAGCCGAGTGAGGGATTTTTTGGGTTAAAATATTGGCCCCTAATGTGTGAGGGTAGGAGCTCATCATATGGCCGATGGACATCATAGGCTTTGCTGCAGAGAGGTGGTGCTTCCGAGGCTGGGGCATGGTGACTTTTGGTTTTTTGTATTAATACGGTTCCCATCAATGGGTGAGATACAAATAATGTGTGACATGTATATGGATGAGGCAGGCATCCCCATGCTTGTGACAATGTCAAAAGAATAATTTGATCTATGCTCTAAAATAAAAGAGCTGATCATATACAAATGATGATACATAGTGGTTGTCTCAATGTGAGGCTGAATACAATACTAATCTAAAGGACTGCTACATTGGACCCAGGGAATTCTCATGGAATGCTATATCTTCATGAATGATGACCTGTTGGATCTGGGATGGTACATAGTTATATGGACTCGCTGATTAAGAGTCAAAGTCTCTATGGTACAAGTATGCTGCATCAATCATAAATCTATATAGAAGCATTGGTGGGGCTTCTGAACATTGTCTCCAACACAACCCGAAAATCACAAGGGACATAACCTATTTAGGTCCCTCAAATAGATCCATCAATGTGCTAGAGTCAGGTGAAACTAGGGTCTTCGACCAAATACTGCATGGACCAAACCCTGTACAAATCTCAATGGTGCGATGATGTAGTTGGAGTCGAGCACGTGAGAAACAACCATCCCGAGAGGCACTAAGGACTCCTCTCAAGTGGTCCAAGGAACTCAAAAATGATGTTAATGAAACCAAGGTATAGGGACCTCTAGGTCTCTCCTATGGAATATGTGTGTTGCCGTCGATAGAGGGAGACCTTCCCCTAGTCAAGGCAATGATGTTTCCTTAACCAGAAGCATGAGGGAGATAGCCAAAAGGTGTGAGACAATCTACGGACTGACCCACTGAATGGAGGGGGGGGGAAGGGGGAGGGAAAGAACTGAATAGGAGCAGGGGGAGTGTGGTAGACTCAAACTTCCTTTGTTCAGAGTATGATTGCAGGGAAGACCAAAAAACAAATGAAACAGACTCATGGGAATGGGATCATAGCTGTAATACTGGGAATGTCACTGCAGATGGGAAATACTTGGGGGAGGTGGATACTTTTGATATTGATGGGATCCAAGGAAGACACATTGTAGATTAATCTGAACAAACGCGACCCATAGTGGGAATGCTACCAAAATATTTTTTGTGTGGTGGTGTCTAGAGACACCATTGTGGTATGATATCGTGGATTTTTGGCGAGCCTGAGAAGGGAAATGCTCGATGGTGCTTTCAATTTTAGAGAGTTTGAAAGCATTAAGAAGACTCCAGTGGGGGTTATTTTTCATTGGTAGTCTCTTGTTCCTGAAAAAGGATAAAAGTATACATAGGAGAGCTCGCCCATCCTGTAGGTGATGAGAGACTTCTTTACTGTTGGTAGTCCAATCAGGATGAAAAAGGTTAAACCTATACTGATTGGATGTTCATTCAAATAATTTTACGAGCATGAACGAAACCAAGTTTGCTCGGTTATATTTTCTTGATGAGAAGGTTGGAAAAGAGCTTAACGACAACCCATGGTGAGATTTTTTGTAAAGTGCGGCCCCTCTGCTTGAGAAAGCATAAAAGTATGCAGAGGGGAACGGTCTTGGATTGAATACACCAAGGTGGTCCTTTTCATTTGATGGTCTACATACGGTCCGTAAAAGGAGGTAACCGAGACGATGTAGATGCCCTTTCCTATACTTTAGTGAGTAGGAAAGGAAGCAGTTGTGCTTGGCTATCTTTTCATTGTTTTTAGGAGTCATAAAAGAGCTTAAACAAAACTCTAGTATGGTCAATCGATTGTGGTGGCACAGGCGGTGCCCCATGTCAGGATGGTGGATAGTGGTCCAAAAGGTCATCTACATAGTATGGAAGGAGCAAAAGGCTCTCAAACATACCAATACATGCATGGGATAGATCATGGTAGAGGCTCACGAGTCGGTGCGACAGAGGCACACAAACCGAGGTGGCTCTTAGACAGAGGTCAGGAGAGCTGTGTGTGAGTTACGGTGGATAGAATTGACTACATGTGATGTGAGTGCAAGTTCGGGGGCAGTTATATGCTAAATACATGCAAGATAAATAAATAATTTTCTAGACAATGGTCCAAAGATCCGCGTAAGGTGCCCAATGTAAAGTTGGGCAGGTTGAGGGTGGCCATTACTGGCTTGCCCATGACACCAGGCGGGTGAAAGAGGAAGGGAATTGTATGGACTGGTGAGGATCCCAGATAACTCCCTATTGGTTGTATGTGGGGGTGTAGTTGTGGTTGTAGCTGTGTGTAATGTTGCAGCTGCAGATGATGTTGCGGCTGCGGACGGTGTTATGGTTGCGGTTGTTGTTTGGGTGCAGCGGTGCTGGATGAGAGCATGCACAAGTTCACAGTCTCATTTTGTGTTGGTGGTAGTGACACTAAGGGGAAATGAGCCATCATGGTGGTATCGGAAAACAACCCAGGGCCCACATTCAACAATGGGGAGGCTGGTGTGTTATCAACAATGGTGTTGATTACAGGGACAACATTGGCGTGTGTGGTCATCCCCGGTGGCTCAATGGTGGTGACGGTAGGGATAACATTGGCAGGTGTCGTTAACCCTTATGGAGCATGATAAGTGAGTTGATAAACTATCACAATATTCCCTTTGTGGGGGAACATCATGAGACGGAAGACAGTTGACGCGACCGCTCTCATGGCGTACTTATAACTTCTTCTGAGAAGGAGGTTATAGTCCAGTTGAGAATTGACAACCTCTATGTCAATCAGAACTGTCTTCCTGGCTAATGTGATGGGGACATGGGGGAGGATTCCTTGGGATTTAGTGGGATGACCATCCTAATCCTACAAAGTTGTGGAGGATGGTTGTAGAATTGGGAATCCAAGTTTCTACCAGACTAGGGTAGACATAATGCACATAGATGCCCCCTCATCCACTATGCATCGATGCACAACCAGATTCTGGATAGACACCAGGATTTGAAAGGTGATGGTTGATGGCATGCATGGTTCTCCATTCTCCGTGTTGAATGTGATAAAATTGGATTCAGAGGGGTCTACGGCCCCAAGGGCGGCTAGTAAGTATTTTCACTGCATTGGGCATGTTTTGAGTACCTCAAGAGCATACATGGACATTGGTGTTTGGGCCAAATCATCCATGATGCTATAGCTGATGGCAGCTCTAGCCATGGCGTTATTGGCAACTCAACGTATGGGGGGGTGGGGGAAGGAGGGTAACTGAAGAGGTGCATTGACCGATTTGGACATAGAGGCTGCTGATGTGTCAGCAGGTTTGGTGGTGGTTTTGTACTGATTCCGTCTAGTTTGTAGGTTGACCTCTTCAGTCGTCATGGCTAGCAGGTGGTGGACACCTGTTTCGGCCATGGGAGGTGCCCCCAAAGCATTGGGATTGGGTTAGGGAGGGGGTGTATTTGCCACCAATCCTTGGACTGGTAACGGGTTTTGGAGCACCATAGGAGGAGGTCCTTGTGGTGCCAGGTTGGGTTGGGCTTGATTTGTAGTGTTGGCGGCCTGTTGAACCTCATTTCGAATGGCTTGCTTAGCATGAACCATGAGGGGACACTCGAATGTGTAGTTCTCGTAGACCTCACAGAGTGTGCATGGTTGGTTTGTGCGCAACGGGGCATTACATCTTGGTGCATTTGGTCGTGGGGGATTTTGGGCAGGTCGATTTGCTGCGGCATTGTTGGGAGCGTTTTGTTGTTAACTGCTTCCCTGCGGTTGGTTATTGGCTTGGTTCTGAGGCTGATTATTTCTAGCTTGCCCTTGTTTATTGTTGGGGGAAGGTTGGTTGGGACTGTTTTGTTGTGCAAATACTTGTCCCAACGAAGCAGGTGGAGCAGGGGTGGGGGCTTGAACCGCTTGCACTTGTGGTGCATAATAAATTTGGGTAGACGACGGTGCCACAAATGTGGGCATTCACCCTGCGTATTGCTATATCTACCATGCCAAGGCCTGAGCCTGTTGCGGTGGTGCAGGTTGTGCGTAGGAATTTGTTGCTCCAGACTGGGACATCATTCTGGCATAGTCTAGAGTTTGGTTTTTTTAGGCAACACTAGCAGTGTTGCTTGGTTGTGGTGGAATTGTAGGTGGTGTCGGATGGTGCTATGGTTGCTGGGAGACCAAGCCTATGATGCCATCTGCAGCATGGGATGCCCTTAGTGCATCCTGGTAGGAGGTACCCAGATAGGGAGCATCTAGAATGACGGTATAGAGGTATCCAGACTATGCGTAGATCAGGTCAAACTGTTGGGCTTTCAGTATGGCCTCTTCTTCAGATTGGGGATGTTCAGATGCGATGTCCTTTGCTATGGGTGGGAGAAAAGTTTTGAGAAACCAATCCAAAAAGATCCTGCTGTCAAGTTGGATCTTGCACAAACTACGACATCGCCGCCACTCATGGATGTGGTCGGTTATATGTGTCGCGGTGCTCTGGCTGTAAGATAACAATATTTCCACCCCTTTGTCATATCTGATGGGGAGTTGGAATACTGTAGGAACATGAAAGCTAAGGAGTTGAAATCTGGGTACTTGGCTTGCGGTAGCTCAATGTACCATTTGGCTACCACACCTGTGAGGGTGCATTGGGACAGTCTTAGCCTGATCGAGTCATCTACAATGCTATTTGAAGAGCACCATAAATGGAATGTCATGATGTGATTTTGGGGACACTCCCCTGCCTTCCCTTCAAACTTGGGAATGTCTGAAGGAAGTTTGGTTGGCATGGGAGGCCAAAAGGTTTGATGGAGGATGGGGTCATTTGTCAATCGAGCCAAATTAGGAAAGTTAAGACAAGCCATGAAAGGTAGATTTGTCCCCAAGTTGATGTGAGATGGGGAAGGTATGGTGGTGGGGTTTGTAGGTGCATAATGTACCTGCATAGCTGGGGGTGCTGGTGGTGCCATTATAGATGGACCAATGCCCCCAAGTGTGGTGTGAGGGATAATGTGGATGGAAGGGCCATTTCCCCCATGTGTGACAGGAGGGGTAGTGTATGTGGAGGGTCCACTGCCCACAAGTTTTGCAGGTGGGCCAACTTGAGTGGTTACTATGGGTGGTGGCAGCTAACTGATGACAATTTGCATGACCTTGCTGGGGCCACCTGCAGGGTTGTTGGTGATAATTTGTGGTGTGGAAATGGGTCCATTAGCGATTGCTATCCCAGAAAATGGATCCAGGTTTGCACCAGCCATGGGGCTTGATGGTGCTGTGTGTAGGTCTGGTTTAGACTGATATGGGTATGAATATGAATCAAAGGCTATGTGGCCTTCTGATGGTGAGAGAGGTTGTCAAGAATGGTCTTGACGGTGTCGGTTTAATGACCCGAATTGTGGTGGTTCACCTCTTAGGCATGAGGAAGAACGTGAGGGATCAATTGTGTTAGATTTGTGTATCAAACTGGTGGGAATGATATTTTGGACCCCGGTTTCAAATGGATTCCTATTGGCTGTAGGTGGTCACTCAGTCACCAATACTGCCATAAGAAAACACTTGGATTTTTCCTCACGGGCATTCTACTCAATCGGTGGGGGTCATTGCCCATTTCGCTTGGAAATTCCTATCAGCGGCCAGCTACTTTGGGGTTCCCATGGTACTCCTCAGAATGAGTTTATGGGCAGAGCCCAAGTACTTCCCACGGTTAAGGAATTCAGGGACTTATGTCCTCAAAGACTATAGATTTTTTGAACTTAGTGTAAATTAATCAATTTTAGTGGCTCTCTCAGCGTCATGAACTGAGTGGGGTTGATTACGTGGTATGGTGTATATGTATTTCTATTTTTCTATTATCAGGTGGTTACAAGTGGTTTATGAATATGTCACAGAGTTCATATCATTGTAAATACCAGTGGTAGATAATCAGAAATATTGTAGACAAATACCATTTTTACCTTGAATTGTGATGGCCTAACTAGGTGACTACCTTACACCTATATTCTTCTTCAACCAAGAGAAGGTGTTGGGCTCTCAACACAATGGGACTAATCCCATCTATAGATCCACAGGTCACCTCCCAGATGCAAGGTTGGTCAATAGGGAGGATGCTTAGCGTCATGAGAAGCCCTCCCTCTCTACCCCCTCTACCTTCTAGGTCATCCTTTTTTAATGGTTTTGAACAATATTGGGTGAAGGGCCTATTACTATACGAGATTTTCCCTTCGTTGTATCCCATAATACCCTAAAGGGTGATGACTGGGTAGAGGAGGAAGGGTAAGCAAGACTGTTAATTTTATGTCAATTTTAGTTAGGCTATGTTGATTAACCAATTAATTTTTTTTGAATTTACACTTTGTTTGAACATGAAATTGCAGTAAACTGGAATAGAAACAAAAATGGGATTATTGTGTTGGATAGAGGTGGCTAAGCCGCACTGACAGTCCTTAGTAAACTGAAAATTAACTTCTGAGTGATAGACCACACGTTTTGGGTCAAATGTGGGGAGGGGGTTGCCAAATTTTTCCTGAAACAAGCGAGGGGGTTGCACAGATTTCACAGACAGAAGCGGTCTATCCTTCTGAGGGAAGTCACACCTTTCGGGGGAAAAAGGGAGACCTGGTCACGCTTGTGAGGCCTAAATGAGCGACCTGGTCCCCTGTTTAGGCCTGATAAGTGCGATCTGCTCCGGATTTGGGGTTTTTCTGATCCTAAGTTAGATCTGACCGACAGTAACATTTATTGTGGCCAAATAGACTCAGATTTTCCTTCCAAAGGCTTCGGCAACAACAAAAATTGAAAATAAGCAAGATTTAAACTAGATTTGAAAAGAAATTTTAAAACTAGCGCATAAACTAAAATGAACTTGAAATTTTAAAAAACTGAACCAAGGATCCTGTGGGATCGACCTAGTATGGTTGCCAGTTCTATAGCAGGGATTTCTCCTTTCTATAGGGGCAGGAATGGATCCCTTCCGTCTATAGGACAAAAGGGTAGGTTCCTATGTGGAAATACAAGAAAAATAAATAGAACAAAAAGGAAGAAAAGATGGAAAGGAAATGGCCATGAGCCCCTCTACAAACAAGGTTAGGGCTTCGCTCCAAGCACCTGCAAACAACTATTAGAGACAATAAACTTGCAAAAACATGTTAGAAATAATTTTGCAAGAAGAATATGAAAACCTACAAACAATTTATGGGTTAAACAAAAGCAAAGAACTGAAACAAAACACACAAGTATACCTCTTCTTTGGTGGAATGGGCCACCATGCCCTAGCTGGAGTAAGTACCTCTCTATCTCACTCAGCAATGGAGGAGCTATGGCTCAATGGGGAAGATGAGTCGAAGAGAGGGGGATGTGGGTGGCTTGAGAGTCAAAGGGTCTCAAGGAATCCATGGGTAGCATAACAATATGCAAGGGAAGAGTTATTTGAGAGTGACCCCCACCCCTCTTTTCATAGATTTTTTGGAGACTTTTAGGGTTTTAAGCCCTTGGTCAGGGATTTAGCCCCTTTTTTGGGATTTTAGCCCTATTCGCCCAAACTTTAGCTCCTTTGAGGGGTTTTAGCCCCTTTTTGGAGGCCTTATCCCCTAGGAGAGTTATTTAGTCTCCTCTTTTGGGTTTTTAAGCCCTTTTACTCATTTTTAAGCCTTTCTTAGGGTGTGGGGGTCTAATGGGGTGATACGAAGGTCGTGCATGGGTATCCTTGGGTGGTGTTGTTCAGGAATAAACACCTTATAACTGAAGGTCTGGGATTACCAACGTACTCTTAAAACTTGTAGACAATCAGCTTCGAAGTACAAAAAGGAAATAGGAAGATAAAATGAACTCACCCAATTAACGACAGTTGATCCAAGCCTTGACTTCTTCCGCTCTGCTTCTTCTTCAAAGCTTTCAGGGATGCATCTCCTTCACCTACAAAGAGCAAATCTTCCCAATACAATCTCATACATGTATATATGATAAGTTATATAAACAATATATAGAGTGCTTAATCATAAATATTCATCAAACCATGATACATGAAAGAAATTCAACACGCATTTGGAATAAAGATTCTCTTTATTAACAATAGTGAATGAGATAAGATTACAACCCAATGCCTGAAACAAGGACTCCTCTGCAACCAAAGGATTCTGAGTTCTGTCGCTCCAAAGACTTCTAAATAGATACCACCAGCATAACTTTGCTCTCCAAGTATGATTGATTAATGCCCTCCCCAAGGCCTCTATTTATACTTAGGGAAATAGAGCAGTTTCGAAGGTTGAGGAGGTTGAGACAGTTAAGATAGTTATTGATTAGGGCTTAACACATCTCCATTAACCACGATTTATTATTTTTAATTTCAAAGGAAGGAGTACGTGAGTATTGATACTAGAAACCCATGTATGACACACGAGTTGCTATAAGGGCAACCCATGTACATATCTGTACACAGAATGTAATGACAATACTCACGTACAATATGCGATATGCTGTAGGAAAAAGTTGCGTATGTATGCGGGTTGCTTATAGACAAAGTTGCGCACAACAATTGACATATGAAAAGGTAAAAATGGAAAGCTGGATAGATAGTGAATTTATTTCATAACATGCCCATCTATAGTGTTTTAGGCAACCTTCAATCCATAAATGTCCTTTTGTGTGCCAACAAGTGAAGTGTCAACACTCGAATGAAGAAGTGCCATTTGGGTTGATAACAGATGCCCCCTAATGTGTGAGGTTAGAGGGAAGTGATGGCCGAAATAAATTATAATATTTGTATTTGGAGAACTCAGAAATCCAATGGAGCAGAGGTAGTACCTGAAACAAATACAATAATGTCATATAAAAAGTCATATCTGAGGATGCTATGTTCAATATACTGGAACACTAGCTCCTTTACAATGTTTGAAAACATCATATAATATCGGTACAAGACCATGTATATTACAAAGGTGGATCGAAGCCACAATATACAATAATGATGAGTCTTCAGAGATCTGGAAGCTGTATACATAAGTGGAACATAATCTTGTACAACTTAGTTCATAGATGAGGAACTAAGGTCCTCATAAACAATCCCAAAGAACCAGTACAATCCAATCCATGTGAATAAATGTAGGTTGAAGTTGAACATGGAGCGGATTCAACATTTTGTCAATCAATGGGTGATAATTGACAAATGAAACAAAGGAATTCACCAATGATGTAAGTGAATCCTGAGGTACAATCATCAAAACTCTAGGTCTTCGTCGTCGGGAAGTACTGATGCGGAACCATACTGTGATACGGAAGGCAATAGATGCTCCAACAGATCACAAGAGTGACTAGGAACTGGGTAAAAAGAAGGTAGACACAGATGATAACATATACAACAATGATGGGATCAGGATAGAGGTCAGACATTGAGTTGAGTCCTTGAACAATGAGCATGACACAAAGATGACCCAAGGCAACTTTTAAATTTATAGATAGAACAACTAGAACTATCTGTCATGTAGGAGACATGATCAGATTCCCCAGGTATAACGGATAAGAGGAGGAGTAATAAACTCGAAGTAATAGCTGAACTGAAAGTGAACACTAAGACATGGGTATCGAAAAAAACAAAGAGTGCTATGTTCAAGGATGACATGCTACCACTAACTGAAAACAAGAGAAAACTTCTTCCTTACCTTCCTTGTTAAATTTTAACGAGTCCATGAAAGTCAACTCGGATCTCTCTTCATTTTTTAACAAGCTTGAAGAGAAGAGAAAATAATGCTTGATAGTGTCACTGATTCATGGATTTAATGAGCCCGAACTAGTACATGGTCAGTTGGTGTTTTCACATTTAGAGAGTCTGAAAACTCCAAAGAAGACTCTAGGGGGGTACTTTTTCATCCAAATTAGTCTCCTAAGGCTGGAAAAGTATAAAACATACCACAAAAGAACTCTCTTAACTTCCGAGGAAGAAAAGGTGAACCTTTTTTGTACTTAGTCAAGGAGGTCCGAAAAAGGTTAAATTACCACCTACCCAATTCCTTCAAGAAAATCATAAATATCTTGAGTTTTAAGAGTGTGAAGGAAAGCAAGATCACTCGAAAAGATCCATTTGAGTACAAGAAATGGGACTTACAACAATAAACTCGATGCTTTATTCTTTAGTGTTTAACGAGCATGACAAAGACATAAAGTACACAAAATATTTTTCATGTTTAGGTCTAGAGCATGAAAAAGAGAAAACTAAGCTCATACCGGGAGTTATTTTTCCTTTAATTTAGTCCCTCAGGTCCGGAAAAGTGATAAACCTATGCCTAAGATTACTCTTCTCAATTCCGTAGAAAAGATAGTGATCCTTTCTCGTGCTATTCTGCATGGTCTGAGAAAGAGATAACCTACCACCAATGTGTATGCCTATTCACATATTCTTAATGAGCTTGAATGGATGAGTTAACTCGGTAGTCAAGTCTATTTTTAAGGATTCCGACCTGGGCCTAAAGAAACTCCATAAGGGCGAGGAGTCCTATAAAGAGATAGCTTGTAAAAAGAGACCCAAATAAGGCTCTATTTGGCATGAAAAGTAGCTAAAAAGACTCTTCTATACCTATCACAATTGCAGCATGAGTATTGAAAGACAACATAGGTTCTAAATGGGGATAATCATGAGAGGAAGGCCCTATCCATGGAAGAACGATGGTAAAGACAAGGAGCTAATGGTTATGAATACCATAGTATATGGTTCAAATGTTGATTACGAAGTTTAAAATGGAATTAGTATAGATGCAAAATGCATATGGAATAACATAAATCCATCCTATCTGAGCAAACAACACTTGAAAACGATAAAAAACCTGTTACAAGGCCAAAAGATATGGAATTAGTTTGATAAAAAAATGAACTATAGGCCAAAAACCCACTTAAGAAATTTAATTTCTATAAATAGTTCCAAAAATCTAAATAAAACTCACCATTTTGAATTTTATCCATAAGAAGCAAGTTTTTACCTCTACCTTCATTCGATCAGTGTGGAAAATGCGGTGGACGAAATCCAATTTTGCAAGTGTCAGGTAATACTAGACCCCAAGCTCTTCATTTTGATCCTAGCAAATTTCAATTTTGAGTCCCAATTTCATATTTTTGAGCACCCTAAAATAGTGAACGACGTGTCCACGAGTTTACTAGAGTAACACTTGTGTACACGCGTTCTGTACGCGGGTTGTTCTAAAAGACATTTGCGTATAGTATGTGACATGTCTAACTAGACAGTCGCATACATTGCGTGGAGGGTAAAAAGATATATAAAGAGTCAAAAATTAAAAATTTTATATGAAACTAATGCTTCACAATGGTTGATTGGCTAGGTGTGAATATGGTGCTTGAGTGGAGGGAGCATGAGCACGAATATTTAGATCAAGAAGCACTCTGTGATGCCCCCACTATGTATTTTCTATGTTCAAGTGGGTTATTAAAATTCTTTTACACATTACCCATGCGGGCCAATGTCCGTCTGCTACAGTTCATGATAAACTACTAGGATCATGATATATGCATGTTCGACCTATACGGTGAGTCCTTTGAGATTACTTCCGAGGATATATACTTCATTACTGGTCTATCATGACGAGGAGCTCTAGTCAACTTGGAGGGCACTAGGAGAGGCGGTAATCCTCTAAGTGTCCAAAACTATATTGATACATTCTACGCACCGAGGACCCAGAAGAGAGGGAGTTGCATCCCTATTACACATATACATGATCTACCCCTACAAGTTTTGGAAAGTACCATAGTTAGGGTTGCGATATCATCTTCTCGACATCTCGCTACATGGAACGACATGAGGTTGGTAGTGGACTATATTCATGGGGCTTTATATGATTGGTGTTCGGGGGTAATCTCGATCCTGAAAAAACAACTCTCGGACTGCAAGATAGGAAGAAGGAAGAAATTTGGGTATTCTAGCATTTTGGTGGCCTTCTTCTTCTTCAAGAGTGTCAGGGTTGAGCCCTGCAATACCTCTACCAGTTAGATCTCCATGTCAGCCTAGGCTAAGCAGGTGGGGGGATATCTTCCTCCACCAGGGAGGAGGTGGCTCAGTGCACAGTGTGTATGATGATGACTTCTACTTATGGTGGGAGCAGCAGTTGCTAGCACTAGAGCAGTTTCCATATGATGGGATGGATTTCTGAGGTGAACAATACCTTGTCCTCCCTCTAGGATGAGCATGGGGAGAGCTAGGCAATAGTTTTAATTTTCAATTTTTAATTTTTATTTTTTATGAATTTTAAAATATAGTGATATATACATATGTATAAAAGTTTTGATCCTATAAACATGTCAAAATGCAGATATTGGACCGGTTCTCCCTGTAGGGCATCCACGTATGTTTGTTCGTCCTGTCTTAGGCGAAGACCAGGGGCTTATCAGGGTTCTGGAGGGGAAGTTGGCCAGGCTTACCCAGAGAGTCTGTACTATGTGGATTGAGCACATCCCAACCATCATGCAGGAGTATGTGGTTGGAATTCCACCTGTCTTGATATGCCTCTTGAGGTGGGTAGCCAGATCTGTTTTGGTGTACATGGATGCTGTAGAGGCTGAGGAAGCTAGAGTACAGAGAGACCAAGAGGACCAGGGTGGTCCAGCATAGATCGAGGACATTTTGATGGACTGTGATCCATATTTTTGTATATTTTTGTATATTATACAGTTATGATTGGATCTGAGGATCAGAATCGACCTATCTATAGATAGATATTCACACACACACACACAGATATATATATATATATATATATATATATATATATATATATATTGTTGTCGGTTTATTTACAAGTGTTTTTTATGTGCATGCTGTATATTTTTATGAAATGTGTGTTAGATGCCAATCCAAAATGTAATTAGCATATGCATCAGTTAATGAATTCTAATTTCTTGGAATGTGATTGAATATAATGAATTCAAAATTTATTTCCAATAACCTAACTTGCATGAACTGACGTAATAGAATAGGGTTCCACACATGGTAATCTCAATTGAGTTGGGAAACCACCAGTTGAGAGTCCAGTCGGAATTCCAGCTGGGTTATACCATGTGACAAAGCATCCCATAGAAGCTCAATTACAGCCCTATACTCAGCAACATTATTAGAAGTAGGACCCAAGCAAGCGCCTCCTGAGGCAACTAGCTGTCCTGAGGGAGAATAAATGACCCATGCTGCTGAGGATAGATTACAAGTGTGGCGGTTGGCGCCATCATCGAAACCTATGTACCTCTCGGAAGACATCTGCAACAACCAGCAGATAGTATAAAAAACAAAAACCGACAAAGTAATGTACATAAAAATACATACAATAAAATACAAGAAAAAGCACTAAGCCTAAGCATAGTACTTTTTCAGGTAGAGCCCATTTCTAGGCTCAGGAAGCTTGTTCCCATCAAAATCAATTAACTCATATGCACCCTTCTTTAAGACCTTCGACACAACATAATTCCCTAACCACATGGCCTTGAATTTTCCTAACCCCGGGGGTACTTTGTCTTGGTCCCAAAGCAAAAAAAGTTCCCCCTCAGGGAAAATCTGAGGTTTGACCGACTTATCATATTGGTTTTTGACCCTATTCTTGTGAGATTGATTAGTAGTCAGCGCATCTCTATGTTGTTCATCAAGGTGTTCTAAGTGTACCAGATGTTCCTCAAGCTCTGCCGTATCAGGTAACACATGAATAGCTATTTTCAAGGACGGGATTTCACACTCAACTGGGGTAATGGCTTCCACTCCATGAACGAGTTGGAAGGGGGAGAAACCCGTAGCAGTTTTTACATTAGTTTGGTATGCCCAAAGGGCAGGGTATAACATGATATTCTAGTTAGAATGGGTTGCGTCAATTGTACGTTTGAGGATAATCTTCAAAGTCTTGTTTACAGCCTCAACCTGACTGTTTGCTTGAGGATAATATGAAGATGAATGTCCTTGTCTGAATCCAAGCATAGTGGGTAGTTCCATCATCATGTTATTTTGAAAATGACTGCCATGGTCAGTGACATTTACTTTAGGTATACCAAACCATGCTATAATCTGATTGAATATGAAGAAAGCTGTGGTTTCCCCGTCAACTTTAAAAGTAGGCATTGCCTCTACCCATTTTGTAAAATAGTCAACAGCGACAATGATATATTTGTGTCCCCTAGACGAGGCTAGGTTGCATGTCATGTAATCAATCCCCCATTTCATGAAGGGGCCTACTGAGACAATGGGAAACAACAAAGTAGGATGTGGCCGCATTTTCCTGGTGTAAAGCTGACAAGGATGACAACGCTTCACTGCTTCCACACAATCTTTGAAGATTGTGGGCCAGAAATAACCGACACATAGTATCTTCTAGGCCGTTGCTAACCTAGATAAATGACCCCCACATGCTCCACTATGGGAATCATTCAGGACAATCACCGCTTCCTCATGGGTAAGACATCGACGCAAAATGGAATCTACCCCTCTTCGATATAACGTATCTCCTACGATGAGGTAGTTCTTAGCATGAAGGTGTAGTTTATGTCGTTCCTCCCATGAGGAAGCTGCAAGATACTTCAAATTCTAGAGATATATAAGTATATCTCCATACCAGGGATCAGAGGTGGATATCAGGAAGATATGCTCATCTGGGAATGAGTCATCTTCAATGGCTACATCTTCTTTAGTAGGAAATTCTTCTATAAGCTCAGCAAAAACTAAGGAATTTTTTAACTTAGCGGACTAAAAATCCAAGTCAAACTCTTGGAGAATGACCATCCATTTGTTGAATTTTCCCCCAACAATCCATCGGGACAAAACATATTGAAATGGATTCACATCTGTGACTATTATTGTAGTCCTCAATAAAATGTAGTGACGTAACCTTTGGACAACATATACAGCTGCTAAGGCTAATTTCTCAACATGGGTGTACCTAAGTTTAGGTCTAGCTAAAGCATGGATAAGATAGTAAATGACATGATCTATGAGCTTATCATCCTCCTGGACCAGTACTACCCCAATGGTCGACTTGGACGCGGCCAGATACAATATAAAATCCCTAAAGTAATCTGGTAGACGCAGTAAAGGTGCCGACAACAAAGATTTTTTCAATTCCTTGAAAGCGAGTTGTGCAGTTTCATCCCATACAAATGGGGTTTCCTGTTTAAGCAGGCGCATGAAACCCTTGGTAATCTTGGCATAGTTAACGATAAAACGTTGAAGAAAATTAGACTTTACTTCCAGTATTTGAAGTTGCCTGATAGAACGAGGAGGAGGCAGATTTACAATGGCCTCTACTTTTAATGGATCCACCTGGATGCCTCTATTAGAGACAATGAACCTGAGTAGTCTCCCTAACTTGACACAGAACATGCACTTGTGGGGATTCAAGCGGATCTTATAGTATCTACATCTCTCAAATATCAACCGTAAGTGATCTGGATGGTCAATCCTCTTATGAGAATGTGCAGGCAGATCATCAAGGTAAGGTTTGATAATGGCTTTGATATTATGGAAGGCAAAGTTCATAGCCCGTTGAAATGTTTCCCCATCATTTTACAATCGAAAGGGCATTTTTTTGTACACGAAGGTACCCCAAGGACAAATGAAAGAAGTTTTATGTTGGTCTTTCGGTTTTATTTGAATTTGATTGTATCTGGAGAAACCATCCATAAACGAGAACACTTCACTTCCTGCGCAAGAATCTATAATCTGGTCTATAAATGGCGTGGGATATTTTTCCTTAGGATGGTTTTTTTTCAAATCTCTAAAGTTAGTACAGACACATATGGTCCCTTGATTCTTATCAACAGGAACAAGGTTGGATACCCATTCCGTGAGAGCTATGGGATAAATAAAACCAACCTTCAATAGTTTTTCAACTTCATCCTTCACAGCTGCCACTTTACGCTGGTTAACAGGTCTTAACTTTTGTTGAACAGGTTTGGCATCAGGGTAAGTTCAGATCTCATGTTCAACAATCGATGGATCAATTCCTGACATCTCCTCATATGACCAGGAAAAGGCATCGCAAAATTCCTTAAACAAGGCTGTATAGATAGCAATCTCCTCAGGAGAGTAGTTTGCACCTATGTATATATTTTCCATGACATCTGGATTCACAGAGATGTTGATAGGGATAGTAGCGGAAATATTTGCCATATTCCCCTCGGCAAACATTCCTTCCCTAGGTAAGGGATTGATGGGTGTATCAACATCATCTGACAGTCTCATATGAAACTCCTGATTTTCTATCCTGATTTTGTATCAAAATCATCTTCACAGATCTTACCACGTCCACACATGGATTCTAGAATGGCTTCATCAGAAGGTAAAACCATATCTAAACAGTCTGTAGAGTGCAAAGAGTTTTCCACCTAAGTGGGCGAATAGACTTCTTCCAGGTCATCTGAGACTGAGAGAGGGTCTGGAATGGGATCAACAGTGGTTTTAGTGATAGCTTGGTAAGATAATTACACTGCCGATAGGGGCACTTCCAGTTCATGGGGGGAAGGGAGAACCCAACGATCAGTCCTATCAACAATCGTGGCTATGGAATTCCCCACACTAGTAGAACCAATATAGTTAATTGGGGATGGAAGATCAAATGTGTCCATCAGTGATGTGTACATTCTATCCCCCAAGCTCTATGCAGCAGGTTTGACCTGATCAACCAATGGCACAGCGGACTCATTAGACTCCAAGCAGCCTTTTTGAGTAAAATCAAGTTGGTCAATAGTAACCAACTTCCCTTCGTCTGGAAATACTACCACTCGAAAGATGGCCGATGCAATAGCGGACATGGTATAAGTCCAGCTTCTTCCCAGAAGCAAATTATAGTCCAAAGGTGCATCAATCACTTCCACCTCAACAGACACTGCTTTCCCTGCCAGCTTAATTTCAAAATCCTGTAGGATACCATGCAGATAGAATGACCTTCCATTGAAAGCAGTAAGTAGAGTGTTTGATGGGACCAGCTCTGGGGATCTGAGAGCTTTCAAATAGGACAAGGACATAACACATGTAGAAGCACCCTCATCAACAAATGCCCTTCCAATGGTCTTTCCACCATGGATGACATCTATTGATAAGGCTACATGGTAAGATAGGCCAATTTTAAGATCAAACAAATGAAATTACGCCATGAGACTTGACGAGTCCATGCTACCTAAAGCTACTAAGAGGGCATCCCATTGAGCGGGACAGCTCTGTAACACCTCTAAAGCTGACATTGCACACGGGGTTTGGGCTAGGTCTTCAACCATGGAGTAGTTTGAAGAAGCCCTAGCATTAGGGTTATGCAAGGTCTTCTTAAAGACACTTCTCGGTATCTTCAGCATAGTTTCAGCAGGCTTCTCGATCGTGAGAGGGTTACAAGTTTCACCTATAGCCTTACCCTTCTTAGAAGTCTCTTTCTCATAATTTTTATTCCTAGTCTGTCGCAAAGTCAAAGATCAAACCATGTTGATATAGTTTGGGTTAGGGGCATTTGGAGTGCCCCCTGCTGCATTAGAAGCTAAAGTAGATTTCTTCCCTTGGGGAAAAGGATCCTTTAGGACAGCTGGTTGTTGAGCTTTAAGCAGCTTCTGGGCTTGTTCCATAAGGGGACAAAGGTGAGTGAGGTGATCCTCGTGGCACAACTTACATAGGAATTTGACCTTTTTCTTTTCTTTCTTTACCCCATCAGGATTGTTCATGGGCTTTTGCTTGTTTTGATTTCCCTCTCCTTTCTTTCCTCTCTTTTTCTTCCCACCGGGCTGCTGATTTCCCTTCTGAGAGGTCTATGCAAAAAAATTTGCACTCTGAGGGGAGGGGGCATCCTTTGCTACCTCCATTATAGAATGATTGACAGACAGCTGATGAAGTTGTTTGGTCAAAGACTCTACAGTGGGAGAGTTTACGGATCCAACCACACCATCGACATGGGGTCCAGGCTTAGGCTTCTCTGCATCGTGGGTAGGCCTCGGTGCCTTAGGGATAATCTCATACAAGATCCCAGATTGCGAATAAATCAAATCCAATTGCTGGGCCTTGAGAATGGATTCTTCTTCATTCGTCACTCCTGAAGTGGATACATCCTTAGATATGTAGGGCAACAGGTATTTAAGGAACCACTATAGTAAGAACTCAGGAGTAATAGTGGCTTTTATAAGGCTCTTTCGCCTCCTGCACTCTTGGATATGATCCAAGATGTGGGTAACCTTGTTCTTCCTAAAGGTATATAACAAGTCCGTTCCCAAATCGTATTGGACCAGAGGCTGAAAGTGGCTAAGGAATGCACTAGCCAAGTCCCAAAAACTATTGAACACGGCAAAAGGCAACTCAATGTACCATTTTTCTATGGTACTTGTTAAGGTTATCTAGAACAACCTAAACCTAACTGAATCTTCATTTAGTGAATTCAAATAACACCATAAATGAAATGTGGTGGCATGAGCCCCAGGATCTTCACCAACTTTTCCCTCGAATTTAGGGATGTTCGATGGCAATTTGGTGGGAACAGGTGGCCACGAGGGGTCATGCCTCACCGGGTCATTCATCAACTTAGACAAGTCTGGCAATTTTAACATTGCCAAGAATGGAAGCTTGGGTCAAACCGAGGCACTAAAAGTGCCATTCTAGGGATTAGAGGGACCTGCCCCCGAATGCCCATAAGTAAAGGTGGGGTTGCCCCCTGCCACCGGTTGCGAAGTGGATGGATTAATTTGAAACGGATTCCATTTGTAAGCCACAAGGTCATGAGTGGGAGGTGCAGTATAAGAGGTTTGGGCCATCCCAGTCGAAACTGGGGTCTAAAAAACAAGAGCAGGTATCCCTCCGTAAACAAAAAAAAGGGAGAGCTCGTAAATGGGGCGGAGACTAGAGTTTGAAAACTTTGCCCATAAGAGGTGTTGTTTCCAAATTGCACTCCTACATAAGAAGGTGATGGGCCTACGTGTGGATTGGACGAGGGAATGTGTTCCCCATTCCAAGGAAATCCTTGGATGAAAGAAGAGGATCCTACCAGACCACTTTGGGCAGTGTATGTGAAGGAGGAAGGAATAGTAAGTATACTAGGAATCACAGTAACCATTTCACCAGAAGCACCTGCTAGGCTTGAGTGGACCGGCGGATGGACCACCCAGCTCGCTGGAGTCAAAGGCGTAGAAGGTATTCTAGATCTAGGGAAACTTATTGGAGGAGGTATTACCCCTTCAGCTGAAATGGCTGAGGTGAAAACAAAAGAACTTTCTCCCGCAGTAGACACAATCCTACCCACAGGGACACCTAAAATAGGTGAATCAAAAGGTCTAACCTGGACGATCATAGGATCATTTAAGTCAGTCAAGGGTGTGTTAAAATTCCTTACAAACTCGTCATTCTGCAAGTATTCTATCTCAACTGTATCAAAATCAAAATGGTTAGCTATAAGTGATGGTTCACCTGGAACTTCACTTACTCCTACCGGTTCAAATCATTAGAGGAAATTTCAGCTCAAAATGGGCCTCCTAAAATGAACTAATAAAATAATAGTTTAAATAATAAAATAATATTTATTAATTTTTGAGGAAGAAAAGAAAAAAACTACTTTTTTTTGTTGTATTTTTGACATATCTCCCTATGTTTTTACTCAAATTTTGATCGGGAGAGCTTGTTGGATGCATAATTAAAGTTTTCATCCAACGAGTACCCACTTAGCATACTTTTGACAGACCCCGCTACCCCAAAAACAAGAAATACCTGAAAAAACGAAATGATGATGTCATCATTTCATTTTTTCAGGTATTTCTTGTTTTTGGGGTAGCAGGGTCCATCAAAAGTATGCCGAGTGGGTACTTGTTGGATGCAGAATTAATTCCGCATCCAACGAGCTCTCCCGATCAAAATTTGAGTAAAAACACAGGGAGATATGTCAAAAATACAAACAAAAAAAGTAGTTTTTTTTATGATACCTATCCCCAAATTTATATTAAAACAGTGTTTAAGACCTATACGGTATTTCAAATTTAAAGCAATTTCATTGGCTAACACATGATGACATGGAATTTGAATAAAAGTTAAAAGGCCCATTTTGAGTTGAAATTTCCTCTAATGGAACCATCCGTGTCCAATCTCCGCCTTTGGGGTGGAGGTGGAGGTTCCAATGTGATGAGAGGAGGAAGGTTTTGCAACCTTTGTGACCTTCTTATAGGTTGGTCCTCCATGATTGAAAATTTTGACAAATCAAAACCCTAAGGTCGACTGAACACAGACGAACCAAAGAGCACTCACTACGAAATTTCCTAAAGTCTCAAACAATCAACAAGGGTAAAAGATATGCTTTCCCGAATAAAGCTAAAGAACAATTACTTGGTGTCCTTGAAGTGGTTCTTAGGCACAAGCAGAGGAATAACCCACCACCCTCCTACACTTTCAACAAGGGTTACCTTTCAAGCCCGTTCAAGGTGAACTAGAAATAGCCTTCCAGTTTACCTAGGTACGAACCCTAGATATCAAGAGACTAAAGGCTACTTTAGCTATACCAACAGTTTGGGGGAACAGTCGTAAGCCTGACTCATACGCATGGGCAGGGTAGCTGAGCCTGAAACTTTGTCTAGGACAGAATCCCCAGATACGTAAAAGTCCTGATTTACATTTTGACAAGGAATCGGAGGGTTATCTCCTTAGTCTAATGCCTCCATCCGGCTTCGTGCTTGACTCCCTTTTGAGAGGAGCTTCCCAGATACAGTCGATAAAGATAAGGATTTACCTATCGAATGGTCCACTATGTCTGAATTTTAAAACTTATGGGAAGTTTACACTTCCTCTCCCACAAGTCTAGCCTAAGCTAGTAAGTGAATGGCCTTAGAAAATAAAAATTACTAGTAAATTTTAATTATTGCGTTCATTTTAAAGGGCTGTTTCTTATTCATAAGGAAATGGAGTGATGGACTATGGTGTTTTTGACTCAGTAAGAAATAAAAAATCAAAGGTGTATCTTTTCAAAGAAAATTACCATTACTAAAACAAAACTTCTTTTTTTCTTTTTGTAAATATAAATTGATGAATAAATGCAACAATAAGAGAAACTAAGACTATGTTTTTGTAGATTTTTTTAGATAATATTTTAAAAACTGAAAGCAAAACTACTCTATGCAAAATCAAATGCAAAATCTTTAAAATGTCTTTCTTTTCACTTTTTAAAATGCTCAAAGACTACTTACGCACCTAACATGCACAAACTTGAGTATGCTTGAACTAAACAAACTGTATAAAGTAAGCAAAGTGAAGTAAATAGATTCAAAAGACCAGGATATCAACCATCCAAGGAAGACTTGGAACCCTAGCCTGGGTGGACACAATGTATGTAAAACACTGAAATCACACAAAGGCAAGTGACACACCAATCACTATTCAAAAATAGACTAGGATAAACAATGTCTAGAAACCTGATCACTGCTTCAGACAAACAACACTCAAACCTGTAACCCAAACAGGTAAATCCACTTGAAACTTGCAAACAAAATGAAAATCCAATAAGAGAACTCAAGGGATTTACAAGAAAGCACAAGGTATGAACAACAAGGTAATCAAACCAACAACACAGTGTTCATAAGGAAAACCAACCAGTAAACAGAACTTAAATAGGGACAGGGACAAGCAAACCCTCACCCAAAAATTCCTATGCTAAGGCTTGTACGCGACTGTGTATAAGGGAAAATCGCGTACTGTATGTGACTGTCCTAGAGAGAAACCCACATACACAAGCCTATGTACGCAACTATATGCAAGAGCAACCTGCGTACAGGTACAAAATTTTCTAAAAAAATGGAAAATTCACAAGGTATTCAAACACTATGGTGAGCATGAACGTGGACAAGATACCACAAACAAACTCAAAGCAAAGACTAGTCAAGGGTAACAGAAATAACCTACAGTAGTCTAGGCTCCCCAGCGGAGTCACCAGTTCTGTTGTTCAGGAATAAACACCTTATAACTGAAGGTATGGGGTTACCAACATACTCTTAAAACTTGCAGACAATCAGCTTCGAAGTATAGAAAGGAAATAGGAAGATAGAATGAACTCACCCAATTAATGACGGTTGATCCAAGCCTTGAATTCTTTCGCTCTGCTTCTTCTTCAAAGATTTTAGGGATGCATCTCCTTCACCTGCAAAGAGAAAATCTTCCAAATACAATCTCATACATGTATATATGACAAGTTAGATAAACAATATATAGATTGCTTAATCATAAATAATCATCAAACCATAATACATGAAAGACATTCAACACGCATTCGGAATAAGGATTCTCTTTATTAACAATAGTGAATGAGATAAGATTACAACCCAACGCCTGAAACAAGGAATCCTATGCAACCAAAGGATTCTAAGTTCTGCTGCTCCAAAGAATTCTGAATAGATACCACTAGCATAACTTTGCTCTCCAAGTATGATTGATTAATGCCCTCCAAAAGGCCTCTATTTATACTTACGAAAATAGAGCAGTTTCGAAGGTTGAGGAGGTTGAGACAGTTAAGATAGTTATTGGTTAGGGATTAACACATCTCCATTAATCGTGATTTATTATTTTTAATGTCAAAGGAAGGCATACGCAAGTATTGATACTGGCAACCTACGTATGACATGTGAGTTTCTATAAGGGAAACCCGCGTACAGATCTGTACGCAGGATGTAATGACAATACTCACATACAGATCTGTACATGGGTTGCCTATAGACAAAGTCGCGTACAACAATCGACATATGAAAAGGTAAAATTTGCAAGCTGGATGGATAGTGAATGTATTTCATAACATGCCCATCTATAGTGTTTTAGGCAACCTTCAATCCATAAATGTCCTTTTTTGTGCCAATAAGTGAAGTGTCGGCACTCGGACGGAGAAGTGCCATTTGGGTTGGTAACAGTGGTGTAGGCCATGTAGAGCTGAGCGAGGGATTTTTTGGGTTAACAAAGTGGATCTAGAACAAATGAATTACATAACACAATCTACTTTCCTAGATCAAATAGAAATGCAAGTTAACAGATAGATCACCTACCCATGGTCAGCAAATCCTCTTCTCTCTGTGTTGATCCAAGCTCCAGAGCCTTCAGATCTTAAGCTGCGAAACCCTATAGAGAAAGTGGAAACAAGCAAATAGGACATGTGTATCTAAACATGAATTGATCTAATGATCTGATCCTGGGGCAAGCGCGGAAAGTCATCGAACCCGCTCGAAACAGTTGGGACCAATAGGATCATTTTTCTGACATTAGTGCAAGTGAACATGAGCATAATATAAGTGTGTAACATAGAATCATCCACATGAAAATGAAAAAATCATTCAAGCACATTAGGGACACAATTTGACTACGGAGTTCACCAGATCTCCTGGCTACGTCTCCGGGCCTACTCCAAAATAGAGTGACCAATCCATTGCAAAGATGAACAAACACATAAGATACATCACAACAGATTCACCTATAGACTCTTCATCATCTGTTCATCTCTACCGCCACACCATAACTGCCTCTAATGGGTCACATAAGTGCACAAGCTATAGGACTCAATCGAAGACTGCAAAAATCAAGCAAGAAAATGCCTCCCTCCTTTGTCTCGAGAAGTTTCCAAACTTGGACATGAAGATATTTTCCCAATGTATCCAATCACACTCTTTCAACTGAATCTATGAGCCACGAACCTCGAGCGGATCAAAGACTGGCATAATGTTCCAAATCGCACTCTTTCAACTGACTCTACGAGCCACGAACCTAGAGCTATGCCACACAATCTTCTGCAGGATAGTCTCAATAGACGACAATATGTTTGCATGACAAGTGCATCAATAAAACCAAAGTCACACTCTTACCAACCAATCCCTTCACCTTTGTCCTTCGGGATGAGAGTGTAGATGGTCGCTACTTGCCTTCAAATGCAACTTGAAATGTTGCCTCCTCGCACTGACTCTACTTCTTTGTCTCCTACGCTGGATCACCTCTGGACATGATGGAGCCATGCTTGCTCTCTGAGCTGGACATGATCCGAAAACAAGATATTTGCTACTCTATGACGTTAACATGAATTGCATAAAGAGCATGAATGAATCTCACAAATCCATAAGAAGAGAACCAAACAGCATAGACAATATGCACATAAAGACAACAAGTTGATAACGGAGTTCATCCAAGATGGACTACGTCTTCAAGCTTGCTTCTCAATATAAGGGCCAATCTATAATCTCAGCATAAGGCAAAATACATGGCAATGATACAATGATACCTTGGCGACAATGGTCAGGAAGAGAACCGCTTCCCAAAACACAACAAGACTGCTTCCAACAACACTGAAGCCTTAAGACGGTGTAAAACGAGTATAAACACTCGTAACTTCCTCCTGCAGAGCTACACAATCTCCCTTCTCTCCTTTAGCTACAAAGTCTCCACTCCAAAGCATGAGTGGGAAATGGAAAATGAATGGGTTTATACAGGTTGGCTTGCCCTTCTTCACATGACTCTCATGGATTCCTTTGGTTGCAACTAATTTTCCTATCTTGGCCTTGGTTACAACTTCTCCAAGTTGGTTTTCATGTGGTTGGGATTTTTATTAAATAATAAACAACCATATTTAAAAATACCCTTTAATTGGCATACCCTTTTGTTGGCTTTTCATATGGTTAAAACCATATTATAACCATACAACCCCACTTTAGAACTTTAACCCAAAGTCTATTATGTGGTGGTGCTCCAACCCTATGGTTAAAAATACACATGCTATAATATTTTTGAACCCACTTGAAGCCAAGGAAGACTTGGAACCCTAGCTTGGGTGGACACAATGTATGTAAAACACTGAAATCACACAAAGGCAAGTGACATACCAATCACTATTCAAAAATAGACCGGGATAAACAATGTCTAGAAACCTGATCACTGCTTCAGACAAACAACACTCAAACCTATAACCCAAACAGGCAAATCCACTTGAAACTTGCAAACAGAATGAAAATCCAATAAGAGAACTCAAGGGATTTACAAGAAAGCACAAGGTATGACCAACAAGGTAATCAAACTAACAACATAGTGTTCATAAGGAAAACCAACCAGTAAACAGAACTTAAATAGGGACAGGGACAAGCAAACCCTCACCCAAAAATTCCTATGCTAAGGCTTGTACGCGGCTGTGTATAAGGGAAACTCGTGTACTGTACGTGACTATCCTAGAGAGCAACCCGCATACGCAACCATTTGTACGCGACTATATGCAAGAGAAACCTGCGTACAGGTACAAAATTTTCTAAAAAAAAGGAAAATTCACAAGGTATTCAAACACTATGGTGAGCATGAACCAGGACAAGATACCACACACAAACTCAAAGCAAAGACTAGTCAAGGGTAACAGAAATAACCTATAGCAATCTAGGCTCCCCAGCAGAGTCGCTAGTTCTGTTGTTTAGGAATAAACACCTTAGAACCGAAGGTCTGGGGTTGCCAACATACTCTTAAAACTTGCAGAGAATCAGCTTCAAAGTACAGAAAGGAAATAGGAAGATAGAATGAACTCACCTAATTAATGATGGTTGATCCAAGCCTTGAATTCTTCCGTTCTGCTTCTTCTTCAAAGATTTTAGGGATGCATCTCCTTCACTTGCAAAGAGCAAATCTTCCAAATACAATCTCATACATGTATATATGACAAGTTAGATAAACAATATATATAGTTCTTAATCATAAATATTCATCAAACCATGATACATGAAAGAGATTCAACACACATTTGGAATAAGGATTCTCTTTATTAACAATAGTGAATGAGATAAGATTACAACCCAATGCCTGAAACAAGGACTCCTATGCAACCAAAGGATTCTGAGTTTTGCTGCTCCAAATACTTTTGAATAGATACCACCAGCATAACTTTTCTCTCCAAGTATAATTGATTAATGCCCTCCACAATGCCTCTATTTATACTTAGGGAAATAGAGCAGTTTTGAAGGTTGAGGAGGTTGAGACAATTAAGATAGTTATTGATTAGGGCTTAATACATCTCCATTAATCATGATTTATTATTTTTAATGTCAAAGGAAGGCATACACGAGTATTGATACCGGCAACCCATGTATGACATGCGAGTTGCTATAAGGGAAACCTGCATACAGATCTATACGTAGGATGTAATGAAAATACTCACATATAGATCTGTACGCGGGTTTCTTATAGACAAAGTCGCGTACAACAATCGACATATGAAAAGGTAAAAATTGCAAGCTGGATGGATAGTGAATGTATTTCATAACATGCCCATCTATAGTGTTTTAGGAAACCTTCAATCCATAAATTTCCTTTTGTGTGCCAACAAGTGAAGTGTCGGCACTCGGACGGAGAAGTGCCATTTGGGTTGGTAACAGTGGTGTAGGCCATGTAGAGATGAGTGAGGGATTTTTTTGGTTAACAAAGTGGATCTAGAACAAATGAATTACATAACACAATCTACTTTCCTAGATGAAATATAAATGCAAGTTAACAGATAGATCACCTACCCGTGGTCAGCAAATCCTCTTCTCTCTTTGTTGATCCAAGCTCTAGAGCCTTCAAATATTAAGCTATGAAACCCTATAGAGAAAGTGGAAACAAGCAAATAGGACATGTGTATCTAAACATGAATTGATCTAATGAGCTAATCCCGGGGGCAAGCCCGAAAAGTCATCGAACCCACTCGAAACAATCGGGACCAATAGGATCATTTTTCTGACGTTAGTGCAAGTGAACATGAGCATAATATAAGTGTGTAACATAGAATCATCCACATGAAAATGAAAAAATCATTCAAGAACATTAGGGACATGATTTGATTACAGAGTTCACCAGATCTCTTGGGTACCTCTCCAGGCCTACTCCAAAATAGAGTGACCAATCCATTGCAAAGACGCACAAATACATAAGATACATCACAACGGATTCACCTGTAGAGTCTTCATCATCTATTCATCTCTACCGCCGCACCATAACTGCCTTTGATGGGTCACATAAGTGCACTAGCTATAGGATTCAATCGAAGACTGCAAAAATCAAGCAAGCAAATGCCTGCCTCCTTTGTCTTGAGGAGTTGCCAAACTTGGACATGAAGATATTTTCCCAATGTAGCCAATCACACTCTTTCAATTGACTCTACGAGCCATGAACCTCGAGCGGATCAAATACTTGCATAATGTTGCAAATCACACTCTTTCAACTGACTCTACGAGCCACGAACCTAGAGCTACAGCACACAATCTTCTGCAGGATAGTCTCAATAGAAGAAAATATGTTTGCATGACAAGTGCATCAATAAAACCAAAGTCACACTCTTACCAACCAATCCCTTCACCTTTGTCCTTCGGGATGAGAGTGTAGATGGTCGCTACTTTCCTTCAAATGCAACTTGAAATGTTGCCTCCTTGAACTGACTCTACTTCTTTGTCTCCTACGCTGGATCACCTTCGGACATGATGGAGCCATGATTTCTCTTTGAGCTAGACATGATCCGAAAACAAGATATTTGCTACTCTATGACGTTAACATGAATTGCATAAAGAGCATGAATGAAGCTCACAAATCCATAAGAAGAGAACCAAACAGCATAGACAATACGCACATAAAGACAGCAAGTTGATAGTGGAGTTCATCTAGGATGGACTACATCTTCAGGCCTGCTTCTCAATAGGAGGGTCGATGTATAATCTCAGCATAAGGAAAAATACATGGCAATGATACAATGATACCTTGGCGACAATGGTCAGGAAGAGAACCGCTGCCCAAAACACAACAAGACTACTTCCAGCAACTCCGAAGCCTGAAGATGGTGTAAAATGAGTATAAACACCCGTACCTTCCTCCTGCAAAGCTACACAATCTCCCTTCTCTCCTTGAGCTACAAAGTCTCCACTCCAAAGCATGAGTGGGAAATGGTAAATGAATGGGTTTATATATGTTGGCTTTCCCTTCATCACATGACTCTCATGGATTCCTTTGGTTGCAAATAATTTGCCTATCTTGGCCTTGGTTACAACTTCTCCAAGTTGGTTTTCATGTGGTTGGGATTTTTATTAAATAATAAACAACCATATTTAAAAATACCCTTTAATTGGCATACCCTTTTGTTGGCTTTTCATATGGTTAAAACCATATTATAACCATACAACCCCACTTTAGAACTTTAACCCAAATTCAGTTATATGGTGGCACTCCAACCCTATGGTTAAAAATACACATGCTATAATATTTTTGAACCCACTTTAAGCCATAACCAAAGTATTTAAAAAAAACACATGTTAAAAGAATGGTGCGTCCCACGTGGTGGCTGTGCCCATGGGAGGAGGGGAGTAGTGGTTGTAACCACCCTCCATTCAAATCACATGGCTCGTGGTGGCAGCGTTGGTGCATACCATGTGACCCCCCCTCATGCTGGCACCTCCGCTTTGCTCCCGGTTGTGTGGATGCGTGGTAGGACCAGGGGTCGGGGCTAGCCCCGGCCCCTTTTCGCACCCATGTGAAACTTTCTTTAAGATTAAATAAAAATATCCTAACCACCCATACCAAGAATCCATGTAGCCCGAGTGGTGAAGTCACTCAGCCTTCATTGCAGAGGTCACAAGGTCGAACCTTGCGGAGGCCATAACTTTTGCATTAGACGTATTGGCCGATCCCGTGGTGCCACGTGGCGGCCTGGGATTGGTCCACTTCATGTCTAGTTGACATCCAGTCAACCACCAAGTCACTGCCCATACTACCATGTCACCATCCGTACGCCTAGTCAACAGTATTCCAGCTCAGATCTGTACTGCCATGTGTCACCATGTGATTGGTCTGTATTGTACAGATGCCACATGTCATCCTCTGAGTGATGCCATGTGTCGTATTTTGGTTGGTACGTACACCTGCCATGTCATCTTGTCTGTACCGTACGAGTGCCACATGTCACCTTGTTAGTGGTTCCATGTCATCATGTTTGTACAGTATGTATGCCACGTGTCACCCTGTCAGTGGTGCCACGTGGCACCTCCATTTTGCCAAATTTGCCTGTTTCATCAATACAACAGAATGCGATAACTTTCTCATACGGAGTCCGTTTGAGGTGAAATGAACACCATTGGAATCATCTCGATGAGCCCTTCTATCTAGTGCTGGTTTTTCTAAGATTGGAGGACTTTCAAAATTTTCCTTCTTGGATCCTCCTAGATCATTCCTCCCCACTGAGAAGCTTTTGGCCTCCAAAAGCCTGTACTACTCAACAAATAGGTGAGGGAATTGCTCCCTCACTTTATCCTTCTTGATCCACTTGGCTTTGCTTGGATGAATGCCTTTGATGCCCACTCGAAGATAATCAACATCACCTTTACGAGAAGTCCTTGTCCTTCTATCCAAGATGACATCTTCCTTTAGCTCATCCATGTACTCAGGAGAAAATTCATCAAATGATGGCAATGAGACATTCTCCCTTTCATCCATGATCATGGGAGGCTCATAGAGTTTCAAGTTCTCTACATTCACCATTGAGTAGATCTGTATGTATGGCGGTATCTCTAAGCGAAAGGCATTCGTCCCAATCTTCTCCAAGATGGTGAAGGGACCATATCTAATGGGATTCCCAATACGATACCACAAATGTCAAGAGGAACAACATCTAAGTCCACCTCATCGATCAACTTTGAAGCAATAGAAAACCTTAACCTGCATTGCTTAGTCACCTGTAGCTTAGCATTATCACATACCCATCCAAGAGGATAAGGCTTGGGGTGAGGTTTAGTCTGTATGCCCAACTTCTTAACAACTGATTCTGAGATCAAATTTACTTGAGAACCTGGATCAACTAATGTTTCAATATTGGTATGCTTAGACACAACTCTGATGTGAAACAACTCACTTCTTCTTTTATCATTTTCTTTAGAAACATGAGTAGAACTTGAACCAGTATGAGGAGTTTTGTTACCTTACATTCCCACGGCTGTAATCATGGTTTCATCACCTGAGTTGGAACCCAAATCTCGTTGCGCTGTTGCAACAGTTTTTTTCTTCTTTTTTCTCCCATAATGGTTTGGCCTCTGTTCAGGATGCAACTTCCACCAACTTTCTTCATCATTCCCATCAGTGTCGCAATGGTTGCAATGGAGCTTTCCTCCTTCCTTCTTGGCAGTAGCTATCTTTTTGCTCTTGTCCTTCTTTTTGGACTTGTGGTTGTTGTTGGGCTTGAAAGGCTTCTTTAGATGGTCTTCTTGCAAATGCTTCCCCCTACTCTCAAGATGAGTAGCCTGAACACTTGCTTCATCCACACTAGTAGGATTCAACAACAGCAAAGTATGGCATAGATAATGATGAAGAGCACCAATGTACTTCAAAAGAGTGTCAAGAGAATCTAAAGAAATATTCAACTCTAGAGATTTCTTTCTAAATTCTTCAGTAAAATTCTGAACACTCTGACCCTTTCCTTGTCTAAAAATTTTCCAATCCATCATAGCCTTTTGAACATAACCCAATGGATAAAATTGCTTATGTAAAGCAGAAATGAAAGCAGACCACGATGAGAGAAGATTACCCATTTGTTTTCTACCTTGCTGAAGCTTGCTTTCCCACCATACAAGTGCGGTGCCTGTCAGCCAAAGTGAATCCAACTGAATCTTCACATCTTCTTCTTTGATCTACTGGACTCGGAAATATACCTCAATTTTCCTTATCCAATTTTTCAACTTCTCTGCATTCACTTCCCCATTGAACATGGGCAAATCAAACTTCACATCGAGCTTCAATAAGGGATTCTTTTGAGGCTCTTTGTGAGGAACCTTGGAATGCTGAGAATGAGACGAGGAAGAAGCACTTGAACTTGTGCTTGAAGCTGAAGGTGAAGAGGGAGGCTCAGGATGCTCTTCACCACCTCCTCCATTTAACTGAAGCGTTTCCTTCGTCCTTCACTTCTTTGTCTTCCTTCTTTACTTCACTGCCTTTTCTTTCTTTTTCCATGTGTTCTTCATAGTCTGCAAACAACTTGTCTACCTTGTCGGCCATCATGTAGAATACCTTGTGAAAGTTTGCCTCCATCTCGATGCAGGCATCATTAGCATCCATATTCCCCCTTCAGTGTGCACATCTGATCTCAGAATTGTAAGGCTCTAATGTACCCTTACCAGCTTCCAGTTTAGCTTTCGTGAGCATCCACACTCACAATCCAACTTCAAATAAACCTGGTCTGATACCACATGATACAAAAACAAGATCTTTGCTACTCTATGACGTTAACATGAATTTCATAAAGAGCATGAATGAAGCTCACAAATCCATAAGAAGAGAACCAAACAGCATAGACATTATGCACATAAAGACAATAAGTTGATAACAGAGTTCGTCCAGGATGGACTATGTCTCTGAGCCTGCTTCTCAATAGGAGGGCCAATCTATAATCTCAGCATAAGGCAAAATACATGGCAATGCTATAATGATACCTTGGAAACAATGTTCAGGAATAGAACCGCTGCCCAAGGCACAACAAGTTTGCTTCTAGCAACTCCGAAGCCTGAAGACAGTGTAAAACGAGTATAAACACTTGTACCTTCCTCCTACAGAGCTACGCAATCTCCCTTCTCTCCTTTAGCTACAAAGTCTCCACTCCAAATCATGAGTGGGAAATGGAAAATGAATGGGTTGATATAGGTTGTCTTTTCCTTCTTCACATGAGTCTCATGGATTCCTTTGGTTGCAACTAATTTGCCTATCTTGGCCTTGGTTACAACTTCTCCAAGTTGGTTTTCATGTGGTTGGGATTTTTATTAAATAATAAACAACCATATTTAAAAATACCCTTTAATTGGCATACCCTTTTGTTGGCTTTTCATATGGTTAAAACCATATTATAACGATACAACCCCAGTTTAGAAATTTAACCCAAAGTCTATTATGTGGTGGCGCTCCAACCTTATGGTTAAACATACACATGCTATAATATTTTTGAACCCACTTTAAGCCATAACCAAAGTCTTTAAAAAAAACACATGTTAAAAGAATGGTGCGTCCCACGTGGTGGCTATGCCCATGGGAGGACGGGAGTGGTGGTTGTAACCACCCTCCATTTGAATCATGTGGCTCATGGTGGTGGCGTTGGTGCATACCATGTGACCCCCCTCATGCTGACACCTCCGCTTTGCTCCTGGTTGTGTGGATGTGTTGTAAGCCCAGGGGTCGGGGCTAGCCCTGGCCACTTTTCGTGCCCATGTGAAACTTTCTTCAAGCTTAAATAAAAATCTCCTAACCACCCATACCAAGAATCCATGTAGCCCGAGTGGTGAAGTTGCTCAACCTTCATTGCAGAGGTCACGAGGTCGAACCCCACGAAGGCCATTTCTTTTGCATTAGACATATTGGCCAATCCCGTGCTGCCATGTGGCGGCCTGGGATTGGTCCACCTCATATCCAGTCGGCGTCCAGTCAATCACCAAGTCACTGCTTGTACTTCCATGTCACCATCCGTACACCCACTCAGTAGTATGCTAGTTCAGATCTATACTGCCATGTGTCACCTTGTGATTGGTCTTTACTATACGGATTCCACGTGTCATCCTCTGAGTGATGCCATGTGTCCTCTTTTGGTTGGTCCGTACGCCTACCATGTCATCTTGTCCATACCATATGAGTGCCACATGTCACCTTGTCAGTGGTGCCACATCAGCATGTTTGTATAGTACGGATTCCACGTGTCACCCTATTAGTGGTGCCACGTGGCACCTCCATTTTTCCAAATTTGCCTGTTTCATCAACACAATGGAATGCGATAACTTTCTCATATAGAGTCCATTTGAGGTGAAACGAATGCCATTGGAATCATCTCGATGAGCCCTTCGATCTGGTACTAGTTTTGCTGATATTGGAGGACTTTGAAAATTTTCCCTCTTGGATCCTCCTGGATCATTCCTCCCCACTGAGAAGCTTTTGGATTCCAAAAGCCTGTACTAATCAACAGATAGGTGAGGGAATTGCTCCCTCACTTTCTCCTTCTCGATCCACTTGTCTTTGCTTGGATGAGTGCCTTTGATGCCCACTCGAAGATAATCAACATCACCTCTGCGAGAAGTCCTTGTCATTTTTTCCAAGATGACATCTTCCTTTAGCTCATCCATGTACTCAGGAGAAAATTCATCAAATGATGGCAATGAGACATTCTCCCTTTCATCCATGATCATGGGAGGCTCATAGAGTTTCAAGTTCTCTACATTCACCACTGAGTAGATCTGCATGTATGGCGGTATCTCTAAGCGAAAGGCATTCGTCCCAATCTTCTCCAAGATGGTGAAGGGACCATATCTGATGGACTTCCCAATACGATACCACAAATGTCAAGAGGAACAACATCTAAGTCCACCTCATCGATCAACTTTGAAGCAATAGCAAACCTTAACCTACATTGCTTAGTCACCTGTAGCTTAGCATTATCACATACCCATCCAAGAGGATAAGGCTTGGGGTGAGGTTTAGTCTGTATGCCCAACTTCTTAACAATTGATTCTGAGGTCAAATTTACTTGAGAACCCAGATCAACTAATGTTTCAATCTTGGTATGCTTAGACACAACTCTGATGTGAAACAACTCACTTCTTCTTTTATCATTTTCTTTAGAAACATGAGTAGAACTTGAACCAGTATGAGGAGTTTTGTTACCTTGCATTCCCATGGCTGTAATCATGGTTTCATCACCTGAGTTGGAACCCAAATCTCGTTGCACTGTTGCAACAGTATTTTTCTTCTTTTTTCTCCCATAATGGTTTGGCCTCTGTTTAGGATGCAACTTCCACCAACTTTCTTCATCATGCCCATCAGTGTCGCAATGGTTGCAATGGAGCTTTCCTCCTTCCTTCTTGGCAGTAGTTGTCTTTTTTCTCTTGTCCTTCTTTTTGGACTTGTGGTTGTTGTTGGGCTTGAAAGGCTTCTTCAGATGGTCTTCTTGCAAATGCTTCCCCCTACTCTCAAGATGAGTAGCCTGAACACTTGCTTCATCCACACTAGTAGGATTCAACAACAGCAAAGTATGGCGTAGATAATGATGAAGAGCACCAATGTACTTCAAAAGAGTGTCAGGAGAATCTAAAGAAATATTCAACTCTAGAGCCTTCTTTCTAAATTCTTTAATAAAATTCTTAACACTCTGACCCTTTCCTTGTCTAAAACTTTGCCAATCCATCATAGCCTTTTGAACATAACCCAACGGATAAAATTGCTTATGTAAAGCAGAAATGAAAGCAGACCATGATGAGAGAATATTACCCATTTGTTTGCTACCTTGCTGAAGCTTGCTTTCCCACCATACAAGTGTGGTTCCTGTCAGCCGAAGTGAAGCCAGCTGAATCTTCACATCTTCTTCTTTGGTCTGCTGGACTCGGCAATAGACCTCAATTTGACTTATCCAATTGTTCAACTTCTCTGCATTCGCTTCCCCATTGAACATGGGCAAATCAAACTTCACATCGAGCTTCAATAAGGTCTTCTTTTGAGGCTCTTTGTGAGGAACCTTGGAATGCTGAGAATGAGATGAGGAAGAAGCACTTGAACTTGTGCTTGAAGCTGAAGGTGAAGAGGGAGGCTCAGGAGGCTCTTCACCACCTCCTCCTTGGTTAACTGAAGAGTTTCCTTTGTCCTTCACTTCTTTGTCTTCCTTCTTGACTTCACTGCCTTTTCTTTCTTTTGCCATTCATTCTTCATAGTCTGCAAACAACTTGTCTACCTTGTCAGCCATCATGTAGAAGACCTTGTGAAAATTTTACTCCATCTTGATGCGGGCATCATTAGCATCGATCTTCCTCCTTCGCTGTGCACGTTTGATCTCGGAATTGTAAGGCTCTAATGTACCCTCACCAGCTTGCATTTTAGCTCTCGTGAGCATCCACACTCACAATTCAACGTCAAATAAACCTGCTCTGATACCACATGATCCGAAAACAAGATCTTTGCAACTTTATGATGTTAACATGAATTGCAAAAAGAGCATGAATGAAGCTCACAAATCCATAAGAAGAGAACCAAACAGCATAGACAATGCGCACATAAAGACACTAAGTTGATAACGAAGTTCGTCCAGGAGGGACTATGTCTCCAGGCCTGCTTCTCAATAGGAGGGTCGATCTATAATCTCAGCATAAGGAAAAATACATGGCAATGATATAATGATACCTTGGTGACAATGGTCAAGAAGAGAACTGCTGCCCAAAACACAACAAGACTGCTTCCAGCAACTCCGAAGCCTGAAGATGGTCTAAAACGAGTATAAACACTCGTACCTTCCTCCTGCAGAGCTATGCAATCTCCCTTCTCTCCTTTAGCTACAAAGTCTCCACTCCAAAGCATGAGTGGGAAATGGCAAATGAATGGGTTTATATAGGTTGGCTTTCCCTTCTTCACATGACTCTCATGGATTCCTTTGGTTGCAACTAATTTTCCTATCTTGGCCTTGGTTACACCTTCTCCAAGTTGGTTTTCATGTGGTTGGGCTTTTTATTAAATAATAAACCATATTTAAAAATACCCTTTTGTTGGCTTTTCATATGGTTAAAACCATATTATAACCATACAACTCCACTTTAGAACTTTAACCCAAATTCTGTTATGTGGTGGCGCTCCAACTCTATGGTTAAAAATACACATGCTATAATATTTTTGAACCCACTTTAAGCCATAACCAAAGTCTTTAAAAAAAACACATGTTAAAAGAATGGTGCGTCCCACGTGGTGATTGTGCCCATGGGAGGAGGGGAGCGGTGGTTGTAACCACCCTCCATTCCAATCACATGGCTCATGGTGGTGGCATTGGTGTATACCATGTGAGCCCCCATCGTGCTGGCACCTCTGCTTTGCTCCCGGTTGTGTGGATGCGTGGTAGGACCAGGGGTTGGGGCTAGCCCCGGCCCCTTTTCGTGCCCATGTGAAACTTTCTTCAAGCTTAAATAAAAATCTCCTAACCACCCATACCAAGAATCCATGTAGCCCAAGTGGTGAATTCTCTCAACCTTCATTGTAGAGGTCACGGGGTCGAACCCCACGGAGGCCATAACTTTTGCATTAGACATATTGGCCAATCCCGTGCTGCCACGTGGCGGCCTGGGATTGGTCCACCTCATGTCCAGTCGGCATCCATTCAACCGCCAAGTCACTGCCCGTACTGCCACATCACCATCCATACACCCAGTCAATAGTATGCCAGCTCATATTTGTACTGCCATGTGTCACCTTGTGATTGGTCCGTACTGTACGGATGCCACGTGTCGTCCTCTGAGTGATTCCATGTGTCGTATTTTGGTTGATCCGTACACCTGCCATGTCATCTTGTCCATACCGTATGACTACCACATGTCACCCTGTTAGTGGTGCCATGTCATCATGTTTGTACAGCATGGATGCCATGTGTCACCCTGTTAGTGGTGCCATGTGGCACCTCCATTTTGCCAAATTTGCCTGTTTCATCAATACAACAGAATGCGATAACTTTCTCATATGGAGTCCGTTTGAGGTGAAACAAATGCCGTTGGAATCATCTCGACGAGCCCTTCGATCTGGTGCTAGTTTTTGTAATATTGGAGGACTTTGAAAATTTTCCTTCTTGGATCCTCCTAGATCATCTAAGCTAACAATTAAAGAAGAAAGCTCCAAACATTATCAAAACAATAAAATATATAGAAAGGTATTTGTATTACTCTAATAAAGGAGATACATAGAATTACACAAAGAAGGAAGATCACAACCTAGCATTAACGTTGCAATCTTCCATCCAACAATCCAATCCAAGCCTCCAAAGGATGATGGTATCCTCCCAAAGGTTCATATCTAGCCTCCCAAAGGATGATAGGGATCACCTAGAAATTCCACCATCATAAGAGTACTATAGTCCTTCCTCCCTTCACAATGGAGAGAGGGTTCAATTTTTAAGGCTAAAGGGATAGAGTAGGTTGAGTCTTAGGAGGAAGGGTCTAAGGGATATTCCCCATAAGTTAGGGAATCGAATGCCACCTCACCTAAATTATAGGGATAGTCCTCCACCTCATCCACCTTCGAGAAGAGCCTCGAAGCTTCAATTTTTTCCCTCTAAACTACATCAACTCATCTTTCATGAAGGGAAAGAGTGTCGATGGACCTTTCATGAAGGGAAAGAGCCATAGTGTACCTTTCATGAAGGGAAAGAGCATTGACGCTCCTTACAGGAAGTGAAAGATTTCCAGCGTTGCACTTTGCATGAGGGGAAAGAGCATCGGTGCACCATTACTTAGGAGAAAGAGTGCAAACCCTCCTAGAGGAGGAAAAGAGCTAGGGGAAAGTTCAAACTCAATGCACTTTAGCTAGGGAAACTTTAGGGATTAGGCATAAGGTTGACACATGGCTCATGATGAGGATATTTTAGTCTAACAGGTGGAGTCAGATGAGAAGGGTGTCTTGACTTGTCGGAGCCGGTTGGTGACTTCTTGTCAGATGTTCGACCTATCGGTTAGTCACGAAATGTTCGTTTCCTTTTTGTTTAGCTTCAAGCTTGCTGGAATAGTGGAATGCATTCTCAAGCATACTAACAGGTAAAAAATACATCTTTTGTTGAATGTAAAGGGATAATTTGTTGACATACTTCAGGACAATAAGTTTCTCTTCTTCTTGGATTCCAAGTCTATCCATGAGTTGATATAAATCATATGTGTAACTCTACATGGACTAGTCTTTCCATTTCCTTAGCTATTGCCACTTCTTATACTGTTGTTCAATGTACTTAGGAAGGTATAACTCCTTTTAGATGTACTCAACAAATTTCTCCCATGTTTCTATGGGGTATCCTTCTCACTCAATCTTTGTCAATAGAATCTCCCAGCATTAGTGCATAGAGGTTGACATCTTTAAGGATGCCATGGTGATATTTTCAGCATCTGAGAGTTAATTCACAGAGCAATACAATTCTAGTTTTTGTACCCAATTGTCTATGGATTCCGCATCAATATTGTATTCAAGGTTTGGTATGTCCATATTCATTTTTACTTTGAATGGACTGATTTTGTTGGAGTTGGCCCATCTCATTGAGGATCCTCAGGATGTCGAAGCAAATCATATGATAATATCATTGAACTAGGTGAGCATTTTGGTTCACTATAGATCCAGTGCCTTCTCTAATATTTTCTTTGTATCCTCATTTTCATCTATATTGTCTGATTCTTCATCCATCTTCTCTGAATTCGAAGGTAGTGTCTTCTTGAATTGCTGAGTTTGCGAGCATGTCTGAAAAGGCATAAGTCGGGTAACTTCGATAGAATTATCTACACAATTGAAGCTCTTAATTATATTCTCTGATTCCAATGATCCGAGTACCCAGGTGCATGTTGGAGGAAACAAGTTATATTGAATGAATTGATCATTGTTATGGTGGTATCATATTTAAATAAGCAAAGAAGGAAATACATTACACAGACTGAATGTATACACACAGGAAAAATGAAATAGTTTGAAACCATCTATGTTGTTCTATTACTTCTCTATTACTTTCTTGTATATTACAATAGTTTACATGCATATATAGAGTGTTGAGACACTTAGGTGACTACTGGTTATGTTCAGTTACAAAGAAGTTAGAACAGTTCAGAAGTTCAACCATTACAGACAACTGGAAGACATAGAGACAAAATTTTGTGGTTGTGTCGATATACTGGAGTCAACGATGCATGTCGATATGTGAAACCTGTCGAGGCTATGTCAAGGTTCAAACTTGTAGAATTCAATGTTGAACTTGGTTAAGTTGAAAAACATTCCAACTACTGGGTGGATCAATATCTTGAGGATTGAGAGTGGCGAAGAACCTAGTAATATCGATGATAGTCTCCCTTACGCATAATTATTTATTATAACAATGTTTGATGATAATTATCGAGACATCATACAATTCTTTAGTACAGGATATGCCCCAGCTGAATTTACTACTGCACAGAAGAAGCAGTTTTTTATGCGAGCTGTATATTTCCAATTAATTGTTGGACAATTATATAAAATGGTTCATGTTGAGATTCTTCATCATGATTTCTTGGAACACGGGAAACCAATGATACTGAATGAAGCACATGTTGGTGTCACTGAAGGCCATTATGTTGGAAAAGATGTAGTGAGAAATATATTGCAAGTAGGATCTTGGTGTCCCACCATGCATACGGATGCTTGAGAATACTGTCGTAGCTATGATGTATGTGAAAGAACCAGAAATTCGTCGTGACGAGATGAAATGCACTAGTACCTCAAATAAAATTGCAGGCATTTGACAAATGGGTTGTTTACATTTCATGGGACCTATTAATACAACAGGAAAGAGAACATGTGCAAGATATATTATGAAAATGACCAAATAAGTTAAGGTTGCACTATTGAGAGATTTTACTGTTGCGACTACTGCCAAGTTCCTATTCGACAATGTTCTGACTCAATTCGAATGCCCAGAAATTTTGATAAATGACCAAGGCACACATTTTGTCAATTGGTTGATTGAAGAATTAATTGAAGAATTCCATATTAAGAATATAAACACAACACCATATCACCCTCAAGGGAATGGTGTTGTCGAAGCATTTAACAAGATCCTAGAGAATGTGTTGATAAATATTTGCAATGTTCAAAGAGACGACTGGGACCAGAAAATTTATGCATTTCATTAGGGGAGTTTGAGGTAAAAAATGGGCCTCAAAACAAAAATTGTACCATTAAAATTCACTTTATAAGAACCAACAGGATTCAATATGATGATGTGAACCACACAGGTAAAATTTGTAAACAAAATGGAGGGAAAAAGAAAAAGCTACTTTTTGTTATCGTATTTTTGGCATATCTCCTTATAGGTTCACAAAAATTTCGAGTTTGGGGACTCGTTCGATGTGGAATTTAATTTTTCATCTAACCCATACCCACAATGCATACCTATGAGGTAGCCACGACACCCAAAAATGAAAATTTCAATAAAAAAACATATTTTAATATTAAAAATACGTTTTTTTTATTAAAATTATTCATTTTTGGGTACCATGGGTACCTCAAAAGTGTGTACTCTAGGAATGGGTTGGATGCATAATTAAATTTTGCATCCAATGAGTCCCCAAACTCAAAATTTGGGTGAGTTGATAAGGATATATGTCAAAAATACAATAAGCAAAAGTAGTTTTTCTTTTTCCCCTTCAAAATTTAGAACTTTTATTTTATTATTATAACTCTTATTTTGTTATTTCCCTTATAAGGCCCATTTTAGACCTAAAAACTCCCCTAATGTCTATGGAAATACCGCATAACTTGTAATAATTTGATAGGATGAATTTCATTTCGCCTGGTGTGTGGACAAGAGGTTGTGATGCCAATAGAATATATTGTACCCAACTTAAGGATTTTTGCGATTATAGAGATGATAGATGTTTGTGCTATCAAGGAAAGACTGTCGGGGATGATATCGTTGGAAGATGAATTTTTTTTTGTATGTTTTCATCAAAACGTTGAGAATCAACGACACAAAGTATGGCATGATCGCCACATCAAGAATAAGCGATTTCAAGTCAGAGGACTTGTTCTTTTGCATGATAGAAATTTTCTAAAGCATACAAGCAAGCTCAAAACACACTGGATAGGACCATATATTGCAATTCATATCACTAATGAATGTGCACTGAAACTACATAAGTTAGATGGAACACCTATCAAAGTATTGGTGAACGGAAGTCGCCTAGAGACCTACGAGGATAACGGTGACTTGGTCAACTAAAAAAAAACATCTTTGAGAAATTTTGTCTTGATTTGGTGAGAGGCTACGTGTTGTCGAAAGATGAAGAAAAATGCGTCACAAAATATTTGTATGTCGCAAATGAAGAAGGAAGGAAAATACAATCTATCTGTCCCAATAAGAGAAAGATGTCAAAGGTTGAATACAGTTCACAAAAAAAAAGGAGATGTCACAAGATGAGCTTGCATCACAAAATGACAACTGACTGTAAAGTAATTAAAAAAAGTGAGCGATTTGACAACGTGTTTATTAGTCACTTTTGTCATTATGGAACAATAACTACCGCTAACGTGATAAGCAAATGACGATTTTTATGGCGGCTTCTGTATGATGATTCAAATGATTTTCCCATGTGATGAATATCGATCTCACCTTTCCATTCATTGTTCATGTGTGTGAAGGAATAAATAATTGTACAAGAATACGTTATCACCTTTGTTCCCAATTTTTAGTTCATTCTATTGCATTCGAGTGAGATATTTCCCCGTGAAACTGTAAGAGCCAAAGTGAGTGTTCTATAGAGTATGGTTATTTCCATTTCCATTATAAGCACAGTTGCAGAATATGGTGTCACGACCACATAACCCACACTCATTATGCAATACACTACCAAATATGTTCCACCACAAGCCATGGGCCTTTTAACTTTTATTCAAATTCCATGTCATCATGTGTTATCCAATGGAATTGCTTTAAATTTGAAATACCGTATAGGTCTTAAACACTTTTTTAATATAAATTTGGGGATAGGTATCATAAAAAAACTATTTTTTTTGTTTGTATTTTTGACATATCTCCCTGTGTTTTTACTCAAATTTTGATCGGGAGAGCTTGTTGAATGCGGAATTAAATTCTGCATCCAATGAGTACCCACTCAGCATACTTTTTATGGACCTCGCTACCCTAAAAACAAGAAATACCTGAAAAAATAGAATGATGACATCATCATTCCATTTTTTTTAGGTATTTCTTGTTTTTCGGGTAGCGAGGTCCGTCAAAAGTATGTCGAGTGGGTACTCGTTGGATGCGGAATTTAATTCTGCATCCAATGAGCTCTCCCGATCAAAATTTGAGTAAAAACACAGGGAGATATGTCAAAAATACAAACAAAAAAGTAGTTTTTTTAGTTTCTTCCTCCAAAATTAATAAATATTATTTTATTATTTTAACTATTATTTTATTAGTTCATTTTAGGAGGCCCATTTTGAGTTGAAATTTCCTCTAATGTGAACATATTCCATTCATCCCTGAAGTAAGGTTACGACTAGACCGACCTAGCACAACGAAAATGAAACGATCTAGTAGCCACAATAAACCAACAATACCATTGATGGGAGACAAAGAAGTAGTGGTTGAAATTAGGCTACCAAATGATATCCTACCTAAACCATACCTCATTCACTAAGGAACAAAGTTGCCAAAATGAAAAGTATCAATGGGTAAAAGCAACTGTTCCGAAAAAAGAGTTCGGGTAATAGTAAATA
This sequence comes from Pseudotsuga menziesii, assembly GCA_001517045.1. Lineage (NCBI taxonomy): Eukaryota > Viridiplantae > Streptophyta > Pinopsida > Pinales > Pinaceae > Pseudotsuga > Pseudotsuga menziesii. The sequence continues at coordinate 53,265 of LPNX010572010.1, forward strand.
ACGATGAGAGTCTACGACATCACCTTCATCTTTACAATAATCTCAAGATATATTCGGTGATGTTGACAAAATTTTCTCTCATTGTTCTTACTTATCTAAAGGTGTATCTTTTCAATCTTGAAGAAAGAAGGAAAACAACAATAGAGGTTTGTGAAGAATATCAAAGAGATGGAAGAACTGTGTACCAAGGTAGTAGAGCAAGTTTCTTAGATGTGGGAAGTGTTGATCGGCGATGAAGAATTAGAGAAAGTCACAGAGAAGTTGTGCACTGCAGAGGCAAAGGTGACACATATGAAGAATGAGATGAATAAATTGTCATTAGCAAAGAAAATGGCTAAAGAGGTCAAGATTAAAAAAGTACAGTAATAAGTCACAATGTTGCGAACAAAACAACATAAGTGCATTGATAGGGTCAAGAGTTATAGACATAGACATAATGATTTACAGGTATTATTCAACCTGTACACTAGAATGTACGACAAGCGCTAGAGTCAACAGGACTTATAATGTTGGAACAAATTAGTTTTGACCTTGTGGATAATTTGAAGAAAAAGGAAGAAGAAGTAAGGGAGGAGGCCGCACATATAATGGACATATTTTAGGATTTACAAAGTAAGGTATTCACAACATAATTTTTGTACTAGGGTGTCTCAGTATGAGCCACAAGTGAGTGTTAGGGGCATATTGGCCCTAGGAAATGATAGGCGGAGTTCAGCAGGAATTTTGATCAAGAATATGAAGATTCTGGTCGCATGACAGAGGAAGTTGTGATGGAGGAAGAAGAGCTGCAACAGAAGCAGCCGTGGGAGAAGAGTCTGAGACCAAAGAGAAGAGTTTGCAACCAAACAGGATGTGCATGAGAGAAGGAGCCATGAAAGAATAAGATTATAGTGGTTGCAAAGGACATCTCAATGATCACGGGTAAGAAGTCAGTTAGAATATTGCATGCTTTGGGAATAACACATCTTTGTAATTTTGGTTCGATAGCTCCTACTATCAGTGTAACTCAATATTGTATGAAATAGGAATGAAATCTTGTCGACTAACAAAATAGAGTTAGTTGATTATGACATGTAAAACCATATAAAAGAGAGAACCCAAGCTGTGTACATGTTTCCCTCTCTAGGTCTTAGTTGGTCTCGCTAGGTCTGTGCTGACTTCTGTCTTACAAGAGTTCAAGAGTTGTAGAGTTGTAGAGAAGAGAGTCGATCCAGGTTGTGTGCAGATTGACAGTGGAGTGAAGGAGAGGAAACTTTAGAGATAAAATACTAGAGAGCATGAGAGGAGAGAAGTTTGTATAGGTTGTAGAGAATATCTAGAACACAATCTGTAGCTGAACGCACATATGAGAGGTGCTATATATTTCTCATTCCAAATGAAGAGCGCCTTTGTGGTTTTTCCCAAATGGATTTCCACGTTAAATTTTGTCTCAATGTGTATTTGATAAATATGTCTATGTTGAATGAATGTATACTATGAATAAGTAGGTTTGAATAGATTGGCTAGCATTTGTTTATGAATGATATTTTAAGATGCATATGTTAAACTGTTGATAGATAGAATATGTGATGAAGCTTTGTATGATTGTTGTAATCTCTGTCGACGAATAAGTAGAGTATTATATTGAATGAACCTAATAAGAATAGGAAACACCCATTGAATTCAATTGATAAATATAGTAAGGTGCTGAGGAAAAGGAAATGCTCACACAACTGCAGAAACTTGCTTCAGGTAGTTACCCATAAGAGATATCTCAGGTGAGACTGCATCTGCATCACAGGTTCTTCCGACTGATCCATGCACTATCGGGTCGATATCTTAGGCTTTATTAACAGACAAACAATGGTCTAAACCTATGTTAAAGAAAGAAATGCCAACAATAAGTTTAACCTATAATACCCTCTTTATATTCTACACTTCCTTTTTTAACCCTTTATGTTTAATTATATAATTAATTTTTTATATTTTTTATATTATTAATCATTCATTTTAAAACATATTATTTTTATTTTTTCCCTTATTTATTTTAACCTAAAAACATTTTATTAATAATGTACTCAAAAATTATAATTAATCACTTTTAATACTTTCTAATTTATCTCCTTGATCATTTATATTTATTTTATAATTTAATTCCTTAAAAGTTTTCCATATTTTTATATTTTCCATTTTTCCACACTAAAACCAATTTAATACATTTGATTTTTTTTTTTCAAAGATGGTTAATACATTTGAAATTCGTTTTTTTATTTTTCTAGAGTGATCCTTTAAAACTTTTTTTCTACTATGTTTAATCTAAAATATTATTTATTAATTTTCAATTTTCAATTATACTAACATTTTATTAATTAACTTTTCCCTTTCCTTACTTATTTTCATAATATTTTTTAACCCATGATATGATCAAATAATTCCAATACCTATCTTTTATTTATTAAAATTTCTACCTTAGTTTAATATTTTAATTACTTTTCTCTTTTTAATAAAATTGTTATAATTTTATTTTTTATTTTTAGCCTCAATTCTCTGAACTTTCATCCGAAACAATTATATCTCTAACGTATATATATTTAACGACTAGTTTTTAAATCTCTTTTATAATCTACTGCACTCTTCTTTTATATTGGGTTATATCTTCAAATGATATTGATGATAGATGGAGGGTCAACCCGAAATGTGTTGGTCACTACTAAAATTCTAAACAGTGCAAATCCATAAGATTGCACGCTATAAAGATGGTGTGAAAGGTTTTAAGGTTTAGAACCCTATAATGATGAAGGCTGTTTACAGTCAACATGTTGTTTTTAAAGAGTTCAAAGATGTTCCCAGACAAGAAATGACTTCAATGGAAAAGGAACCAAAAAAAATAGAGTTTGAGTTAGAAGTTGAACAATATGACTCAACAAAAGAATCTAAATTAGAAGAAGAAGAACCTCATACCCTAATTTTGAGTAGATCATCTTCAGAAAGAAGGAAACTACAAAGGTATTCCCCTCCCGATTTCCAGACTAATTTTGTTTGATCTATTACAAATTATGATCCCTGAGAAATGTGAAGGAAGATGCTGATTTAGAGAATATTGATCTCTGAAAGAAGGCCATTCTAGGAGAAATGGATTCAGACAAAAACGAATCTTGGGATCTAATTGATTTACCAGTAGGAAGAAAATATGTACGATAGAAAATGGTTATTTAAGAAGAAGTTGAATGCATAAGGTAAACTGGATAAGTACAAAGTCAACTTAGTAACAAAGGAATATTCCTAGGTAGATGGAATTGATTTTGGTGAAATATTTTCTCAAGTTTATAATTAACTTCTATTAGATTCCTTCTTTTTAATGTTGCTTCTTTCGACTCTTGAAGTAGATCATACGATCAAATTCCGGTAGAGCAAATGGTCGAGAGGGGTTTCGTTTGCTTGGCGACCCAGGATCAAAACCCGCTGCTCCTAGAAGGCGACATTTAAATACAACCATGCTAAGGGTTTGTGTGGCCAGGCCGGGTGCGATCCCCAGGTGATTTTGACTGCTTAGATGCCCCTAGATCATGGTTTCTCAGACCAAAGGTTCACCCAACAAGTCACATGAAACTTAACCAACAAAAAAAAAGAGGTAGATCATATGGATTCGAATACATCATTCTTACATGGGGATATTGAAGAAGAAACATACATGAAAGTACCATAAGGGTTTAGAGTAAAGGGAAGGAAAGAGTTTTTATTCAAACTAAATAATTCCCTTTCTGGTCTAAAGCAATATCTAGGAATGTGGTCCCAAAATTTAAACACATACATCCTTGAATTTTGCTTTGCGAGAAGAAAAGCTGATCACTGTGTATACTACATACAAGTTGTTGATAAATTGATTAATATAGTATTGTATATTTATGACATGGTGTTGATTGGAAACAAGAAATATTTCATAAAGGATGTGAAGTCAAACCTATCCTCCAAATTTGACAAGAAGGATATCAATGCCGCAAAATTTGTATTGGAAATGGAGATTAAAATTTATCATGCAAACATACAAATCTAGTTGAATCAAAAAATTATATTGATATTATACTACATATATTTAGTATGCAAGAAAGTAATATGGTTAAGGTCCCTATTCTTGTAGGTGTAAAGTTATTTGTAGGTCAGTGTCCCAAGAAATGGGAAGAGGAACAAGTTAAGTCACAAGTTCCATATGCTAGTGCAGTTGGTAGTTTGATGTATGCAATTGTATGCAGTGGAATTTTTGTGTAGATATATGTCAAAACCAACGAAGTAGTATTGGACATTTGTAAAGGGGGTCTTCAAATATTTGTGTGGCACCATAGGTTATGAAATTTGTTACCAAGGAAGACATCGACTAGACAAAGTAATAGATGTACATGGATTTATTTATGTAGACTGGGATAGAGATATTGATCATAGAAGATCTAAAAGTGGGTATGTATTTAACCTATATGGAGCCTTATATCAATTGGATGAGAAATTTACATGTTGTATTTTTACTCTCAACTATAGAATATGAATATATGGAATCCACCCATGTAAGTAAGGAGATTGATGGTTGTAGAGATTGTGTTTAGGTATTGGGTTTGTCACAGAAATATCTAAGGATAGATTGTGACAAAAAAAATGCAATATTCCTATAAAAGAACCCTTCTTATCATGCTAGGAGAAAGCATGTTTATGTACAATATCACTTTCTGAGAGATATAGTTGAAGACAAGAAGGTGATGTTGGATAAGGTTGACACCTTAAAGAATTTGTGGACTTGTTGATGAAGTATGTCAGTACTGATAATTTCCCTTTGGTGTAGAATGTATGGAAATTAATTCCCTGAACCTGTGACCCAATCAATACATGGCCCACTGTTAAGCATAGAAAAAAACAAGTGGGTGATTCTTAAGTGTGGGGTTTGTAGTTTATATGGCTACATTTATATAATCAATATTCCATCTAGTTCTCTATCATGTGCATCAAGCATTATGTGTAGCATTGGGTTGGGGAGATGGGTTTCCAAGGGGAACGTCACACCCTCCATGTGATCCACATAGAAAACATTGACAATGGGTGTTAACCCATTGCCAATATGAGCTAATGGAGAGTTTGAAATTTTTTGGGCTATTTTCAAGCTATTTTTGGGTTTTGTCTAAAAATATGCTATTTAATTTTGGTTAATGGATTTTGTTTTTCTCTAATCCGGGTTAACACATTAGGATTTTGGATTTTGATGAATACCTACATATTATATTATGATTAGTTAAAGATCATATTGATAAAGTGAGAGGTGCAAACATAATTTTTGCTTGTTTTCTTGGTTAAGGATTTCCAAGGTAAATATCTATGTATTATGTGTGAGTGCTATGGTGTAAAATATATTTTTCCTAAAATAATATGTATGCTTTTCTTCTTTGCACATGTTTAAAACTTACAGAATCCATAGTGATATTGTCCAAATCTTGTTGTGTGGTAGCTCCAAGATGACAATATGAGTTGATGGGACCTCACCAAGACGATGTTGAGTTAACATTTCCCAATCCTTTTTGAACATCACTGCAGTATCAACTCCCACCTATACTTGAGCCTATGTATGGTGACATCATTCATGTAATCAATAAAAGAATAATAAATGAACATTATAATTTAAATATAAACTTGAATTCTATATTACATTGAAACATAAGTTACAATACCTTATCGACTAGTAGTTGATGGTTACGACCCAAGTGATAATGCGTCTCTTGCTCCTCTACAATCTCCTTGCATATACCCTATACAATTTAAACTAGGTACAAGATGAAATTTACGATAAATTAATTGCAATTATAAGTAACTTACAAATTTAGGATGAGGAAACTAGCATATGTACCACAAAGACATCATCAAGTGAGATGGTTGGATGCTCAACCGATGAGGAAGTGACCTTGAGAAAATCCACAAAGGAGGTTCTCTACATGGATCAACAAAAAACAAATTAGTATTACCCAATTGATTATTTTTTATGTACATTTATTAAAGATGATTATTTAACATAGTAGAATGAAAAAAATTAAGTACATAAATATACCTGTTTGGTCACCAAAATGTCACATTTTTATCCTATTTTTCCTTCATTATTCATCGCATTCATCCCTATTCATCACTCCATTAACCATTCCTTCTACCCTTTTCATAAATAAATATGGGCTACCTTGTTATTTTCCAATTTATTTATTTTTAAGTTTTTTAAGAGAATTTCTGATTAAATATTAGAAATTAATATATTCTTCATATATATCTCAAATATGTGTGTGTGCTTTGTAATGTACGTATATTTGAAGCTTTCAATCAAGGAGATTTCAAAAGCTTCCCGAATGTTTTCTCCATCTTTTCAAGATTTGAAAGATATAATTCAAGCTAATTTCAAAGAGAAGATCATGGAGATAGAATATCTTATCCAAGATATTATGGAGGATTTGAAGGGATGGGTTGAGAGAAAAGTGGATCTATAATTATGAGTTGTTTATCTTCTTATTCAAAGCATTCATGTATAAATAAGAGGGCTCTTTTCTCATTCGGGGAGGAGGCCTTTCTCTTTAGAAATAGAGAAATAGTTTATCCTTTTTGAGAGTATGGATTTTATCCCTTGTAATAGAATTGATGTTTTAGAATATCCATAATAGATTTGTCATTTTGAGTTGATAATTTATATTTCATGCGAGCTCACATGTTTTATCATTTTCTATTTGTTATTTATCATTTTTCACATGCTTTATCATAGATTAGTTTGTTCATTTTCTTGATTTCTTAGTTGAGTTTAATTTCAATATTGTTTCATGCGTTGTTATAAATAGGTTTACTTTCATGCTTTCTTGAATTTACTTTATGCTATTTTGTTATTTCCTAGATTTGGATTCAACGAAAGTAGTATAATTGTTTCTTTTCAAGCATTGGAATAACTTATATGTACTCTAATCCTACATATATTTTTCTTACACCTCTAAGTTTACGAATTCCCAAATTGATAATTTATGTCGACATTACTATCATATATTTCGCTTGACATTTTGGCGTTGTTTCCGAGGAGGTGCTAAAACGGGTTTAGAGTTTAGATAGGTAGATATGTTTCTTTTATATTACATAGCAAGGGGGAGGGGAAATGATAAGACGCAAGGATGAATTCACTAAGTAATTTCTGTGGTGTAACATCCTGACACATCCACTTTGGTGGGTTACCCCAATGCCTTGTTGTTCCTTTTGAATGTAAAAACATTTCCTATTCACAAGTGTGATTTACTTTTCATGAAAGAATGTTTATTTTTTTGCAAAGTGTTTACTTTTCCTGCAATATTGTTCTTTCATTTTCTGCAAGAATAGGTCTTTTATGAGAGTTTGTTTTTATGTAAGCGTGACTTTATTTAGTTTATTATTTTCCATTTACATTTTGTAGTATGAGTTTAGATTTCTTTCATTTGGCGCTAACTTTGATTTCATACCATTTTGTTTATGATTTTGTTTACTTTGATTTCATACTATTTTGTATTTTTTTGTACCATTTTTATTTTGTAGCATTTGATTTGGTTATCAGTAAGATGGGTTTGCAATGAGTATAAGTTTGGAATAACTTACTTAGATCCTAGCAAAAGTTGAAATCTCCTCGTCTAAAGAAGAGGAGATCTTAATAGAAGCCAACATCTTAACCACTCCCCCAGAAGCAAGCAAAGAATCATCATTTGAAGAAATATGTACATCACATGAGGAACAATTATGCGAGTAGGAAATCGAGGAGGATGAAGAATAGATTTTAGGTTATCAAAATCAGGAAGAAAATCACGCTTATGGAAGATGCATCGAATAATGGTTCCAAGTAAGTACTACGTTAGATCGGTTTTGTTTTTTTATTTTATTTCATTAACATACATTTTCAGCATTTAATTTTTCATGATTTTGTACATTCTAGATTACATTTTTCAAAATTTAATGTAAATTTCTGTTTACTTTTGTTACATAGATGGTTACATTGACAATTTCACTACACTTAAATGATTGTAATTTTCATTTAGAATATAGTAGGTAGGTTTAGTGTTCATTTCTAATAATTAGGAACTAGGATGCTCTAAGATTATTTTTCAGAAATACTGAAAAAAAATATCATTTTTTTCTTCTAGTTTTACTAAGAATTAAATTTTTTAGTTTGCATTCAAAACAAAAATTTAGATATTCTAAATCTTGGTTTTCTAAAAAAAATTGGAATAAATTTACCCTTTGATTTTAAACAAGACCTACAAAAATAAATAAAACCAATAAACATTAGAAAAACTAAAAACACATAAAAAAATATAAAACTTAAAAAATATACTTTATGAAAACCTAGCTATTGAAAACTTAATTGACTACCTTTTTGACCTTCCATGCTACACTTGTAACAAACAAATAAAATCATAAACATGAATAAAGTAACAAATAAACATGTAAATGGAATCAAATCTCAGGTGGATTTTTTGTACGCTAAAAGGGTATAACAAAAAAATTAGTTTGCCCTACCATGGCTCTTTTTAGAGTTGATCCTTTTTCAAAAAACACCATGATGGTAGGAAAGCTACTGCTAAAGTGTCTTCTGGGAAAGTTTGAATCCTCTCCTATTCCCCTTAACCCTTGTGGAAAATGTCAGAACTTCATAGCAAATCATTAGTATGATATTTCTGTCCATCTATTATTTTTCTAAACCAACAGAAAAGGAGGGAGTGATTGAGTGACATCCAACCTACAACTAGAGGATTTATAACACATAATGTTTTTTTTTCTTCCACTATCGAGAATGACGGTTAGGTGGGTAGTAGAAGAGAACCTGTCTATCCTAAAACTATAAGTACTCTCTATTCCAAGGTGAAAAGTGTGATAGATTTCATATTTACTTATAACCTCCAAAAGCTATATTGTGAAGTATCACCTGAGGAATCAAACTCACGACATTCCAGTTTCCTCCATGGTCTGGCCCTTTCCTTGAATGAGTTCGTGCGTTTGTAGCAGAGGCGCCTGCAATTGGACACCTATTTCAAGTTGTACTCACCATTATGATTGGTGATTCACATGCAAAATTTTGTTGGAATGGGGATATCCCTCATATATAACACCATTTTCATAGCTACCAACCATCGCTAAGCGCATTTGCTTCAAAGACATAGTCAAGGTTCAGTTTTTCCAAACCAATAATTCAAGATTCAGTTTTTCCACCTATTCTAGATTATTGACCCTGTGTGGGTGATTCTTTCTGAAAATTTGTTCCACATATTTTTATGATCACCTCTCATTTCTTTATCGTTTATGCTACAACAACTGGGATGATGCACCAAATCTTGTATCTCAGCAATGGCTTCAGGCTCATGAAACCCAGGTTCCTATACACCATTTCTGAAATAGGACCTTGACACCGCACCATGTTCGTTGGAGGAGGTGGAATCTGATAGAAAATCTGTCAATGAATTCCTGAGACATAAAACTTCATAATTTATAATTATAGAGAAAACCAGGTATGCGTAGTTGATTTTACTGCAAAGATTCTTATAGACATGCTTTATCAATAGATGGTTATCAACCTAATTTTGTGAAAATTAATGCTATCATCTATATCATTCATTCAGATATGCATATGGATTCACTTGTGCTGGATCCTATCCAAGTTATTCTTTGCATGTGTTTCCTTCTTTGCATTGTTGGGTTTTGCACTTTATGGTGGCCAACTATTCCTCATACTTGGACATTTCCAGTTGAACCAACTGTGGTTGCATGACCACTATTCTGCACCAAGAACCAAATACGTTGAACTTGACCTTGATTGGATCCCAAGGTTTAGTACAATTGCAAAGACCAAGGTTATAGCTCCATTTGCATAGGGTTAAAATTCTTAAACTATTATTTATTTTAATAAAAAATCATTCAGACTGTGATACATGTCGACGTTGAGTGCACTTAAAATCTTGGATTGTTTCACCAATAAAGTAATTGTAATTTGGCACAAAACTAAGCACTTTACAACCATCATGGTCTCAAAATTTAAAGCCTTTAAGGATTGAAATTCTGTATAGGGATTGCAAATTGTATAATAGGATTATGTTTACAATTCTATTTTAATAGATTAGCCTAATTTATTTTAATTTTTAGATAGTTAATATTTGTATATATATAAACAATGTATATAGTTAATATGTATAAAAAATGTATATAGTTAATATGTAGATAGTTAATATGTATATATATAAATAATGTAGATAGTTAATATGTATATATAGTTAAAAAAAATATTCCATTGAAAACTTGAAGGATTTTGAGTTCCATTATGTATGTCACATCAATTGTTGCCATAAAGAAACTTTTCAGAAACCGTTTGCATCATGACATGATCATTTTCCCTTCCTCTTTCAAAGTTTCCCAGCCATCCATGTTGAACTCTACTTTGTCATTTCCTATGTAGTCAACATAAATTTTTTTATATGTCACTACTACCTTATGAATTCACTCATGTTTACTTTTCTAAGTGCATACATTTTTCTTGATTTTCACTCATATTTTGCCTCATACTTGAGTCTTCTTTTAGCTATTTTTTAGACTCCCAAAATGTGAAAAATCAACGAGCATAAACTAACTAGGGCTCAAAAAATCCACTAGTAAGTGTTCACTATTCTACCAAAACTATTTTCTGCAAATTTCTGTATTTGCACTCGTGTTGGATGATGTGGGATTCCCTAAGGCCCACCTTCCAACAAGCCTCACTCCATCGACCTCAACACTCTATCTAGAGATGAGGCTATATATTATTGTAGTACCTTGGAATATGCATGCCTTAATGACATATTTCCTCACTAACAATCATGTGAATGCATCAATGTCTCTTGATTGATAGATCTTATAGGTGACTTGACATCAACACATCTATTCGTACCTGATGAGATGTACTATTGGTACCTTGAGGCCCATTGACATCAATGGTGGATCATCTCACATTGGTTAACGACATACATTAATGGTTGGTAATCCAATGAATTCCTTTTGTTTTCAACCTCAATACAGCTATTCACACAAGAAAGAATTGTACCACAGGTAAGCTTTGAAGCAATTGTAGATTATGTGATTTTTTATTGGTTCTTCTTATGAATAAAAAGAAGACAGTTTCAAGGATAGTCAAAGGTTATTTTTCTTCAAAACGATAACTTTTCTGTACCTTAGCAGGTTTTTATACTTTCCCAGTTTCAGTGGTTTCCAGTACAGAGCTTGAAGCTCGACAGTTGGCTAGTTACCACCTTGCTCAGATTGTCCTCGCTGCAGTTATTTTTTAGAAATATTCTTGCATATATCTGTTACTTTTTCTTTTCAGTACCAGGGAGTACCACAATTCCACTTTCATCTCTCATTTCTTAATCGATTCAACTTATTAGTAGTTCAGATCCTTCACTTCACATTCTATGATCCAGCAACATCAGTCACATTCCTATTGCATTGTTCATCAAATCTTAAGGTAAGTGAAAGTATGTTATTTTCTAATCTTTAATCATGCAATTCCTTGAATGCTAGAAATGATTAAATTTGGAAAATTCTCTCACCATGATTACCTTACCTTTCTCCTTTTCATAAACATAACACATCTTCATTTGGGAGGGAAGTATATTCATTACCATTTGATTCCATTTTACATATACTATAGTCTCATTTAATGTTGACCAACATGTCTCTTCCAAAATACACTTTATTACAATTTGATTCTCTTTTTGGCGTGATTCATAACATGAAGAAAAGGTTTTCTCATGTACATTGATGGCTTATCATTTCTAGTGCATGATACTTTTTAATATTATGTATTGCAGCCATACAAACGAATAAATGTTGTTAACATAAGAACCAACATTTTTCATATTCATGGTTGTCACACAAGAACCAACCATAAGTAAAATCAGTTGCTACTTATGTGTTTCACATCATGGAATGATTTGTTGTTAAAAAAATCATCATGCAAAGCCAAAGTTAAAAACGTTTATGTACAGTTGCATGAGGACATGCAACATGTTCAGTTTGGGGGAAATGTTTGGTCACCAAAATGTCGAATTTTTATCCTATTTTCCCTTCACTATTCCTTGCATTCATCGCTATTCATCACTCCATTGACCATTCATTATACCATTTTCATAAATAAATATAGGTTACCTTGTTATTTTCCAATTTATTTATTTTTAAGTATTTTAAGAGAATTTATGGTTAAATATTTGAAATTAATATATTCTTCATATATATCTCAAATATTTGTGTGAGATTTGTAATGTACGGATATTTGAAGATTTCAATTAAGGAGCATTCAAAAGCTTCCCAAATGTTTTCTCGATCTTTTAAAGATTTGAAAGAGATAATTCAAGCTAATTTCAAAGAGAAGATCATGGAGATAGAATATCTTATCCAAGATATTATGGAGGATTTGAAGGGATAGGTTGAGAGAAAATTGGATCTATAATTATGATTTGTTTATCTTCTTATTCTAAGCATTCATGTATAAATAAGAGGGTTCTCTCCTCATTTGGGGAGGAGGCCTTTCTCTTTAGAAATAGAGAAATAGTTTATCTTTTTTGAGAGTATGGATTTGATCTCTTGTAATATAATTGATGTTTTAGAATATCCATAATAGATTTGTCATTTTGAGTTGACAATTTAAATTTCATGTGAGCTCACATCTTTTATCATTTTCTATTTCTTATTTATCATTTGCTGCATGATTTATCATAGACTAGTTTGTTTATTATCTTGCTTTCTTAGTTGAGTTTACTTTCAATATGACTTCATGTGTTGTTGTAAATAGGTTTACTTTCATGATTTCTTGAATTTACTTTATTCCATTTTGTTATTTTTTAGATTTGGATTCAACGACAGTATTATAATGTTTTCTTTTCAAGAATTAGCATAAGTTAGATGTACTCTAATCCTACATATATTTTTCTTACACCTATAAGTTTATGAACTACCGGATTGATAATTTATGTCAAAATTACTATCATATATTTCTCTCAACAATACCTACCCTATCGACGACGTCCCACATATCTCATGCAAACAATAGTATGCATCTCGGGAACTTAGAGAATATGCATCTAAAGTATCATGGCCAAGCACCTAAATAGATGACTCATCCATCCAGGATAACTTATCCTTTCTAGGTCCATGGGGTGGTCATCCTAGTCCTTTCATCATAGATGGAAACTATAGCACTTCCCATTGTAGTTCACATGGAGCCTGTCATCAAATATTCTATATATAATTCAAGTTGTAATGGCTCTACTACATAATCCAATTGAATAACACTCTGACTATGAATGTAAACTAGTCAATGAGGGGGTGGTGTAGCAATAGGGTCTCTACAAGAACTAATATGGTCATAACTATGTCCCCACCCAATGCTATAAAATGACTACAATGTACTCATGTAATCAATAATCATGTGTAACACAAACTCTACATAAACATGTTTTGTGAAGTACAATGAGACATGGTCAAGGTGAGGGAATATGCCCCATGCTCCAATAAACATATCATAAACATGAGGTGAATCAACTTTAATCCTAAAGTCTCACAATAGAAATGGTTGTCCAGAAGGGATGTCAAACAAAGTTCCCTTGAAATCCTTTCCTCTTGTTGTAGCTTTTAAAACCTGTCATTTGTTAGGATCCAATACCTAGTCCCTCCTCCCTTGGAAATCAATTTCTACATGTCACTAAGAGGTCCCGCCCTCTGGTGGTGCTCCAACAACCCACCGACTGCATTGTTCACCATGCTCATCGATCGTATGGATCGAGAATCAGAGCGCATGGCCCCTAACTGGGTGAATAGATAATCACATTGTGATGTGATCTCCTTGATTGTGATCTTCACGATATCATCCTCCTAGGGAGGTGGAGAATTGGGATCAACACCTCATAGACAGATAAAAAAATATTAGTCAAAGTAAAAAATATCGATACAAAATAAATATACTAGTAAATGAAAGATAAATCAATACGAATTCAATGTAATTGCACGACGAGGAACCTAATCCTCATGCTCTAAGGATTTCAATATGTTATGGACATCATGGTATAAATTGGACACCATACTTATAGATGCACAATCATTAGACAACCTTCCTGGTGGTGTGAATATGAAAGTAAAAACATCAACAATTAATAATTGCATGTACATGTATATAATAATCTACTTCTATATGAAACTCAATAAAATTCAAAACTATATGTAAATAGTTCACATATGAGTCCACTCACGACATGGGGGGGGGGCGGTCACAACATTGGATCCTCCTAATGAACCTGATTGGTGGAGGGAAGAACCCCAGTTTGGAGAACAATTTGCATGAAACAATGAAGACAAATCATATATATGTCATCCTTATAATAAAATGACAAGAACGAAAATGATGATTTGTTGATGGTTTACCACCATATTGACCATGATATTGATCTATTCATTGGATCCTTCCTCTCCATTACTAAGTTCATTCAAGGGGTTCCCTTGCCATGGCCTCCAATGTTTCACACTGACAAGTCAAAATATGTGTCACGCCATAGTCATTCCAAATTAGAATATCTAGTTAAATGCTACAATGATGAAACAATGTAAGAGGAAAGGTCAAATGAATCAAATAATAAAATTCTTCTAGTCTCCAACAAGATGTTATCATACAAAAAGAAATCCATATTTTGCAAGATGACGAACACTTAGGGATCTTGAAAGACATTTATAGAGCTTGGATAAAATTGAAAGTTAGAACATATACATGTATTATCTTCTATAACAATTAATGAGATAAATATTCTAAGAAAAATATACCTATAAATGGATTTCCCCGCCAATATATGTTATTGATTATATAGGTAAGATGGAATCACCTAGCTCCCTAACCTTATGAACCTAGACAAAATTTTATGAAATCCAAATTGAATGGGATTAGTTCACGATGAAAATTGTGTGAAATCATTGAACTATATATTTGAAATTCAGTTGAGCTATCTCCAGGACCTATTTGTTGCATCCACTAACAATTGATATTAGCATGCCCATCATGGTTTTACATTTAATATAGATATGGTTGTACATCTCTAAGCTAATGCACACCACCAATTTTTCTTGAAAGATATACCTATAAACATATATGACTAAGATTTTTTTGGGAGTTACACATTTCTTATATTAGAGTTTTTCCTAATTCTAAAAATAATTTGAAATACAAAGTTTTCAGAGAAACAAGCATATATGAAGCTACAATGGTCCAAATTGAGTTCCACCTATGAAATTGGAAAGAAGAAAAAATACACCTATAGATATACAATTGGATGCATCATGTATGATACAAGTTCACTCTAAACAACAATCCCTTTACTCCCAATATCGGCAATTTATTTTGAACTAAGTTTGTATTACATGTAATATAAGCAAAATCAAGTTGACATATCTAGTTTGGTATTTTTCTATTAAATCTTGGAATTCCTAACAAAAATCCCTCTACTACCAATACTAATAATTTATGTTTAACTAAATTTTGGTTTGTATCAAAACCATATCTTAATTTTAACATAAACATATAAATAAGATTATGATATTTAAAAAATTAAACTACATATATTTTTAAACCATGTCAAATAAAAGGTATTATTTATATCTACATGATATAGTGATCATTGACTAGAATCTATTTTCTCTCGGTTACTGGTACCATTGTAAGTTATGGATTTTTTTCAATCCTCCATGCATTGTCGGAGGATTGAAAAATATTCAACAACATTTATTTTTGCCAATACACACTTGAAAATAAAACCGACAACATAAATGATGTCGGTTGATGGTGGTTGTCAATTTCAGTTATTAGTTGTAATTATTCATTCAACATTTAAAAAAATCATTCTAATTTACAAAATCTATTTTAAAAAAATTAAATATAAATTGCAAAAAGATATATAGTGAAAATAACTATTTTTACTTTTTTAAAATAAAATAATTCTAATTTATAAAAACTAAGATTAAATTAAAAAACATATGTTATAAAATTACTAAAAAAATTAAAAAAACAATTTCAATCAACCTATAGAATTGATTTTTTGTTTTGGGGTGTTTTGTACAAATTTCATAATTTTTTTATTAAAATTACTAAAAAAAACAACAATTTCAATCAATGCATAGAAGAACTTATTCTTGCGGGTTTTGAGTAACCTACCTCTCAGTGTTGTTTCCATAGTAGTAGGAGGTGGTGACTAGTGGAAATTCATAGTCCCAGTTCACAGTTCAATAGCATATTGAGAAGCAAGGGGAGAGTTGGGTCAGATTTCATGGTTTGGGTCAACCTACCATCAACTTATCCTCATACCCCAGGAAATGGCACCCAATTCCCACCCAAAATTTCTCATACCCCAAAAAATGACACCCAATTCCCACCCAAATTTCCCATCCATTAAAATGACCATTCCCAATGAAACATGGTTGTCACAATCCTAATTCCATGAAAGTTAGCATGATCGATGAACACAACATTAATTATTCGTTAAAAGAGAAAGGAATTACTATGTATAACTCTTCGCTAACAACTTTGGGATAAATTGCATGAATGCTTCTCATTGTTGTAACAATTAAGGCTACAAAGAGTAGGTATTCTCTTCGCCCTATCTCCTTCATATTTAGTTTCGAATATCATAGGAAATTGCTAACAATTCTACTTACGTCCACAATGGAAACTAGGATATCACAAGAGGGTATCGATACTGATGAAACCCTCCTCCAATTCCTAATTATCAAATACATAATTAGAATTCTAAGACAATATGCCCAAGACCCACCTAATTTCCAGGTGTCCTGGTTCATAGGATTGGTCTTCACTCCCACCAGATAGGCCCACTCACTTGAAGGAGAGAGAAGGTCTCCAAGGAGAATGGATAAATATGGATTTCACAATGAGAATGGTCGAAGGAAAATGTATGCTTCTGCATGAACCTCCTAAATACGTTTTCATTGGGAATCATGACACAACATTATAGAGAAGTAGAGGACACTAACTCCTGTCAGACGATTGTAGTTGGTCATTGATGTATGATCATTTTAACCCATCCTTCTCATTCCTTGCGATCCACCAAAAATATTCATACAGTGCTACGACCCTAACCATCCACAATTACGAGTCTTTATTTTGCATCCATGAAGGATGATATTAGAATTATAGAGGGATTTATATATAGATTTATTTTTCCAATAATGGATGTGTGTGCGATAAAACCTATACATATATTTCTTCCTTCATCATATAATAGAGTGATGTGTATGGTGATATAAAACCTAGAATAACTAAATAACATATTTGGGAAATGATGAAGAGTTGGGCCAATGAATTCACCATTAGTGAGAAGCCATTGTGGGAGAAAGCTTGGAAACATGGGAAGTCTAAAAGCATATTTAGGTAATACCATAACTATGTTCATAATTCCCTTTTTCAAGAGACCATACCTTAATGTTTGTAAATCCGTGTTTGAGACCACATATTTCCCATCCTAACTATCATCATCATGAAAGTAAACATAAATGGTAGAGGAGGATATTGCAATTACACTTGCAATTTCCATGGTAATCAAAATCAAGGATGCATGGAGCCAAGTTCAAGTCAAAGTCTACTTCTCATATGTTATTCGTGGCCAGAGATACAAGCATTGAAACGTAAAGAATTTAGATAAAAGTAGCCGAATGCATTTAAAGGTATGTTTCCCTCTACTTGTAAACACATTCAATAAGGACTTCAAATAATATATGAACTGGATCTCTTGCTTAATTCAAAGAATAATGATAACAATGGAGACCTCCTACCTAAGTTGAAGATGCAATGCTTGAATGATCTCCTAGTGGCAAACAATACAAGACCTTAGCATGAGTTTGGAAACAATAATTGAGTCCAATGTTTTAACAACAAAATTGAGTTTGTAACCTAATGGAGTTCAACTTTGTAATGGAAAAACTAGAGAGTATAAGTTGAGACATGTCTAGGCTGGTTGACATTCTTTTTCTAAGGATTTTTCTCAAAACATCTCCACAGTTGTAACAAAACAGAAAATTGTCTTCTGTAGAGTATCCAACATAAGGTCTTGATCATTACATCAATCTCTCATAAGAACAAGATATCCTAAACACATACACACTACTCAAAAAGTCTCATCAACATTACATTCCTATCTCTATTTATAGGCTTGCGCCTTTTACAAAATGGTCCACTTAGATCAAATTCCTAACTACTTGGACCAAAAACTACAAAATAATGACCAATTGATACAAAATTATGACCAAGCCAACTCTTTGTCGAAATTCCTTACTTGTGCACCATCGTTAGTCTTGCGCATCATCTTTTTCCTTATGCATCACCCTCGGCGCTGTGCAACTAATCTCCATCAAAACCTCCTGCCAACAAGAAATGGTGACAATGGTAGAGAAACTAGAGAGGACCGCATAGGAGTGGAGTTTCCTCATTCGAGTTGCAATGGCTTTTGATTTGTATTACTTTTGAAAAATGGATGAGGTACATATAATATTGGACAGATATATGGATGAGGCGGGCATACCCATGCTTGTATCAATTTCTCAATATAAAAATGGGGATCAAGGCTCAAACAATGGGAGTTGATCAATAAATACAAATGGAATTACAAAATGGTGGCCTCAATGGGAGGCTGAATACAAATATTGATTTGAAGAAATGGTACATAGAAACAATGGAATTCTCTTGGAATGCAATATGACAACAATGAATGCTCTGTTTAATCTGAAGGTGTACACAACTGTATGGAATCAACGAATGATAGTCAAAATATATGAGGTATAATAAACATCATATGATACTAGAGATATACAAAATCATAATACTGATGGGATTTTGAACACTATCGCCAACACAACCCAAATATCACAAGGGACATGAAACTATATGGGTTCGATAATAGACTCGCCAATGTTCTAGAGTAGGGTGACAATCAGGGTCTTTGACCAAATAATGAAGGAACCAATAACCTATACAAATATCAACTATCCACTTGGTCTCTTTTTTGTATAGTAGTCCATAATCCAAAAAAGGGATAAAAGTGTACAAAGGTTAAATATCACAGCCTAAAGGGGCAGAGAGACTTCTTTTCCATACGTAGTCCAACCAGGATGAAAAAGGTTAAACCTATACTGATTCGACGGTCATTCAAATACATTTATGAGCATGAATGAAACTAAGTTTGCTCGATGATATTTTATTTATGAGAGGGATGGAAAAGAGGTTAAATACAACCCATAAGTGATCTTTTTTGTAGTTACAGTCCCAATGTCCAAAAAAACATAAAAGGATACAAAGGGAACCGTTCCTAGCTAGAAGGTTCTAGGGTGGCCATTTTCTTTTAATTAGTCTACATAGTCCGAAAAAGGGGATAAACGAGGCCACATAGATGACATTTAAAATACTTTAATGAGAATGAAAGGAAGTAAGCTTGCTCGATAATCTTTCAAATCTTTATGGAGTCAGAAAAGAGCTTAACATAAATTTCGTAATGGTCAGTCAAGCAAGGAGGAATTGTTCGATGTACCGAAAGAGGTGGTGGTGGGATCGACTGACAGGGAGAAAAAATAACAGTGGAACACTAGTGGGGCCTCCTTGTGGGACGGTGAATGGTGGTGAAATAACTTATAGTTTGTAGTATGGATGGAGTGGAGGGATCATGAACATGCCAACAAAAAAGGGGTTTTACTTTCTTGGTGGCATGCAAATCAAGGTGACGGGGGACCATGCAATCCCGATATGACGTAGTGGTGTGAGATGATGATCACTGAGGGAAGTGGCTTGGTAGGTAATTCCTTCACCCAGGATACTTTTGCATAATGGTGACAAATTCTTGTCCTCATAGAGGATTATCCATACACTGCCATGGACTACCGGGGAGATCCAAAGATGCCTCAACGTCCAGGTCAGGTATAGGGACTTGATGGTATGGATACATGACTCTTTGTGGTTTCATTCATATATATTTTACTAGCATATTGGTAGATATATCATACATGTGATGATACTGATGACATATTGTGTGCATGTGCAGATGTGGGACTGAACCCTCTAGCAGGATACCAATGATGTAGAGGCAAGGTCAAGGGGTTAGATACACCTGCTCATGGGAAGAGGACATGACCAAGTGCTATGTTAGAATCACTACGAATAGAATTGGAGTGGCTATTGGAGGGGGGCACCGATGATGGGTGGCAGTACCTAGACCATGATATGATCGACAGATGCTGCATAGCTCCTCTGAAGTGGATCACTCTGATGAGGAGGATCACAGTTGTTGCTGAGTATGTCAGATTGACGACATAGGGGGTCATGTGGATGGAGGAGGAGAGCTCGTATGAGGAGGATGACACAAAGGAGGACACAAAGTCAAAGGAAGATGACCCAGACTAGTAGATGGTGATGTTTCCCCCAATGCATTTGAGCATGGGGATATTTGTATTATATGTATGATCAGATGAGAAAGCATGTGGAGCTTCTCTTTTTGTACTGATGACGACGATATGATATGAATGCATGTGGGGGAATTTTTTTGTATTTTTATGTGTTTTATGAGTCTCGTGTTATGATCATGACTATGCCTATATGACATGTATGCCATATGTATGCATGATGCAATTTATTTCCTCTATGGTATGATTGATGTGCTACTCTAGAACGTCATTAGCCCTTTGGTCTGCTACAGTATTGAGACTTCTGGGAAAATGAGTGAATAAAATGGATTCAAAATTTCTAACCAAGTGTCTAGTGTGTAGGAAATTTCTAAAGAGGCAGGGATCACGTACGCGATAGTAGTTATTCAACTGGGAGACAAGAAGTTAAGAGCCTAGGAAGACATCAAGTCAAGGAATACCCAAGTGAAGGGAGACGGTCACGAGACCAATGACACCATCGTACTTAGCTTGGTTGTTGGTAGCAACAACAAAACACATTTCATCAATATGGATCAACTAATTTGATGGGGAATAAATTACCCACGCGACTGAGGCGGTATTAGGAGACCATCTACTTGTTCCATAAATGAAACCGACATAGGAAGGAAAGGTAGGATCCATATGGAACAACCAAAGAAGCAAGCTGTGATACTCATGGTAAAAATGATGCAAAACAAGAAAGAAAAACTATGATAGAATGGTATTCAGGTTGGTCAACTTAGGCATAGAATCTCTTGAGGTAGATCCCATTGCAGGGATTCTTCAAGAGGTGGTTGTCAGAGTAGGAAAGCGGGTATGCCTCCTTTTCAAGACATTTATGGATGACATAAGGGATATACCACATGGATTCAAGCTTCCCATTTCCAGTCTTATCATGGTCTTGATCATAGATGAGGACAAGGTCTCCCTCGATAAAGGTGTGTGGGTGGATGTGGGAGTCATAATGGGACTTCAATCGAGTCTTAGCAACTTCGATCATTTGGGGAGAAACATGATAGTCCTAATTGGTTTGTTTAACCATAAGTATAATTTTTTCTAATGGTGAAGTATCTAGTAGAAGCTCGACAACAAGGCAGAGTGAGGGAATCTGCCATTCAATGGGAAGAACCGACTCCACACTGTGGAATAAATGAAATGGGATAAAACTGGTGGTGGTTTTAGTTGATGTTTGGTAGGCCCATAGGGTAGAAAAGAGAAATTGGTGCCAATTTTTCCTGTGTTTATCCACCAATCTTTGCAGTATGGTTTTCAAGATCTTGTTGACAGCCTCAACTTGGCCATTTCCTTGAGGGTAATAAGCAGACAAATACCCATTTTCAATTTTCAACATAGCAGAGACCTATGTCTAAATAATGCACTCAAAGTGAGAACTGTGTTATGATACTAGCTGGAGGGGGACACTGAAGCGAGAGATAGCATGGTTAAAGAATAATAGTGTTGTAGTATCAGCCTTACAGTTGAAGGTAGGCATGGCTTTGACCCACTTGGTGAAGTAATAAAAAACCACAATGATGTATTTATGGTCACCGAGAAAAGGAGGGTTGAAGGTCATGAAGTCAATTTCCCACATAGAGAAGGGACCAACTGTGACAATAGGATGTAGCGGCACGAGAGGTGTCCTTATATTTGGGGAAAAGAGTTGGCAATTGTAGCAATGTTTAACTGCATGAACGTAATCAAAAAAACATGGTGGGCTAGAAATAACTAGCGTGAAGGATCTCTTGAGTGACATCCAAACCAAAGAGATGGCCACCATAGGCTCCACTATGGCATTCATTCAGGATTTTTTTGGCTTCATCATGGGTGAGGAAACGATGCAGTATTGTTTTTACACTATGATGGTACAAGACATCATCGAAAAGGAGATATCAAGTATCTTGGTTCTAGATGCCACGACAATCTTCGTTGCTTAAATGTTTCCTAAATTTATCTGGGTGCAAGGAGGATACCCCCATACCACGGGTGCTCCATAGATATGATGAATAATAATTCATCAAGGAGATTGATTGTGATAGAAGGTGAGGTAGATGATTATGGGAAGTATGCCATCAAAGAAGCTGACACAAAATCTTTGGTGCTTTTGGATGTAAAAAATTCTAAGTCATACTCTTGGAGAATGACAGTCCACTTGGCATCACGACCTTGGACAAGGCGGTTGCTCAAGAGATAACACATGGGTTTGGAATAGGCCATAACTTGAGTTCAACTCATGAGAATGTAATGGCGTAGCTTCTACACTGAAAATATGACAAAGAGGGTCATTTTCTCTTCGTGAGATTAATGTAAAGGTGGTTCATAAATTTTTTGACTCACATAATATATCACATGATCTTGATGAGCATCGTATTTTTGGACTAAGACTCTGGTGATGGAATTTTTAGATGATGATACATAGAGGATAAACTCCTTGGTGAAGTTAGGAGGAGACAACAATAGAGCGGAAGTTAGAGCATGCTTCAATGCGTAGAATGTGGCTTGCACTTGATCATCTCATACAAAAAGAATGTTGGTAGAGAGAAAGTGTAAGAACCCATGGACTTTCATTGCATAATCTAGAATAAACCAATGAAGGAAATTGGCCTTGCCTTGAAGGCTCTATAATTAGCACATAGTACATGGAGTGGGGAGATTTAGGATGAATTGAACCTTCAAAGGATCCACAGTAATCTATTTTTGGGACAAAATGAATCCTAATAAGAAACCAACTTGGACACATAACACATACTTGAGGGGTTTTAGTAAAGTGTTATATTTGCGACATCACAGGAAAACTTGTCATAAGTCATCCAAATGTTGGGAATGCTTCCAAGATCAATTTGTGAGGTCGTCTTAATGTGAACGAGTTCATGGAAGAAAAAGGTCATGGCTCGGTGAAAAGTGGCTCCATCATTTTTAAGGCCAAACAACATGACATAATATGGAAGTGTTTCCTACGGGGTGGTAAAATCGATTTTGTACTAATCTTCTTTGTGGATTTGGATTTGGTTATATAACCAAAAAAACCGTCCATGAAGAAAAATACTTCATGACTGGCACATGCATATATGATTTGGTCAATAAATGGAGTGGGGAAGTTGTCTTTGGGGAAAGCCAAATTTAAATCACAAAATTTAGTACAGATACAAATCGTTCCTTATTTTTATTTACAGGAAAATGATTAGAAACCCAAGTGGTATACGCAATGGGGTATATAAAACTTGCTTTGCATAGTTTTTTTATCTCATATTTGATGGTAGGGGCCTTTGATGTGTGAATGGGTCGTTGCTTTGGGACAATGGGGGAAACATTGGGACATGAGTCGATGTGATGTTCAACTATAGATGGATCAATCCTAGTAATCTTGGTATAGGACTAAGAAAAAAATATCATGAAATTCCTGAAAAAGTGTTTTGTATGTGGTGACCTCCTTAGGAGAGCATGAAGCACATATTGTAATATCCTCAATTATCCCAGGTTTCATTGATATTTTGACTTTGATGGTTGGTGAAATATTGGCCATGTTACCTTCTTCAAAGGCTTCAATTTTTGGGATCAGATTTTTGAACCAATCGACACTTCCATGAATGAAGTCTTTTGCTTTGACATAGAATTGGTGCAACGATGAGGAAGGTTCATCAGGGATGAAAAATAAGACATGGTGTAGATCATCCCAAAGATAGTTAGGATGTCGAAAGAGCTTCGAGTATATCTTCATCGTTGTGGAATTAGTGCCTAGATAGATCAGAGGGACCTTTCGCGGCCGACGAAGGGGAAGGATGACTAGAAGTAGAGATCAAATAAATGGTGTTATTGGTGTCTAGAGAAGAGGCCAGAGTATTTCCTCAAGGATCGTGATTTAGGTCTCATGGGAGTTCTTGTGATGGTCACTGAGGAGATACCAATACTCGATAAATTTTGGGAAATGATGGGAATAATGTTTGTATATGCCAAAAAATATGCACGAGTGGTTTGTTCGTAGTGATTTGTTCTTAATGACATGGATGGTTGTTACATTGACCACTAGAACATCAATGGTCTCAAATACTATGCACATATGGGTGAAAATGAATGACAAATCGATACAATTTTGCGTTGCATGGACTAAGACACTGGATAAAGAACAAGTAGGAGGTGGATGTGGTTCTATCAAGGCTTTGGGTTCCTTGCCTCCATTATTCATAGGAGGAGGGGGTGCAGAAGTAGATGCAGAAGTAGTTGGTTGTGTACCAAGAGGTGGGTGTGACACCATCTCTATAGGTTAGAATGGTGTCAACACAATTTGTTGTGTCAGGGGGAGGATGGGTCGATCAAGATACCATATTGGAATACCATAAGTGAATATCACAATATTGAGAGTAGTCATGTCTGGTTTACTCACAACTACAAAAGGTGGAAAAGGAAGGGGATTGTGTGTATAGGAAATGAACCCAAATAATTCCCCGAGGTCTGTAGTTGGGGTTGTGGTTGAGTTTACAAGTATGTCAGAATGTTACCGAATATGATAGTGCACAAATCCAATATGTCAGTTGTCGAAGGAGGAGGTGGGAGGGACAAAAAGGTGTCCATTAAAGGGGAATTGGTAAATAGGCATGGACCAACAACATATAGGAATGGGATGGATACGATGTCGATGGTGATGTCGATAGTGGGGAGGACATGCTCTGAGGTGGTTGGTACTTTAGGATTCTAATACATCAATTGATCGACAGTCAAAATATTCCAATCATGGGGGAACATCAAGAGTTGAAAGACTGTAAAAGAAATAACTCGCATTGCATACATGTAACTATGTCTAAGGAGGAGTTTGTAATCTATTTGGACATTAACATCCTCAATGTCAATCAACACAATTTTTTTGGCTAACTCAAGAGGAAAATTACGTAGAATGCCTTGTGGTTGAGAACAACAACCATCGTAAGCATAGAGGGAGGTGGTTGAGGGTTGAATGGTTGGGGATCCTATTTTCTGCCAAACAAAGGTTGGAATAATGCAAGTGGATGTAGCTTCATCAATGATGCATTGACGAATGACCAAATTTTGAACAGTGACAAGGACTTGGAAGGCTACGGATGATGGAATCCAGGGTTCTCCTTGATCCAAATCGAAAGTGATCAACTGAGAATCATCGGGGTTGAAAGAACCTAAAACGGATAACAAATATTTGTGTTGTGAAGGACAAGTTCTAGGGACTTCCAAGGTGGACATGGAAGATGGATATTGGGCCAAGACATCAGCAATACAACAATTAAGAGTGCCTCTAGTAGTGGGGTTGTTCGTGATGTGATGTAAGGGGAACCATGTGAATTTGGTAGTCCTCTATGTGGGGGGTATCGAAAAATGTAAGGACATATTGAGAGAGGTGGAGGTAGATTTCATGGAGGGATTAACAGTTTCAGTGGTGCATCCATATTGGTTGCATCGAGTATGTAGGTTGACGTCAGATGACGATGTCATGAGATGATGGACACCAGGATTGATGGGTTGACCCGAAGAAGTGGTTGCAATATTTTTTTGTACCAATGGTTAGGTAGAAACCATACCTTGGTTTGGTAATGGGCTCTGTAGCACCATATTCAAAGGACCTTGTCATGTTGGCTTTGGCTAGGCCGGAGCACCAACATTGGAGACAGATTGATTTTCATCTTGTAACAGGTGGAAGATGTGATTCATATGGGGGAACTTGTGTGTATAATGGTCACAAACATCACAAATGGAACATGGATGGTTAGTTTGCAATTGAAGGCTATTCCTAGGTCTAGGTAGATGCTGGGGGTTTTGGGTAGGGGTGTTAGCTTCATTGTTATTTGGAGGGTTGGGTTGTTTTCCACCTCCTTGAGGTTGTTTGTTTCCCTGATTCCGACCTCTATTCCTTATTATTTTCCCTTGTTGGTTATTTGGGGAAATTCGATTGGGGAGGTTTTGCTGAGCATAAAATTTTCCTTGAGGAACATGAGGAGTCAATGCTGTAGAATGTGTAGGTTGCACAGGTGGTGGGTAGAAGGCAGAAGCAGTTGGAGGGGCTGCAAATCCTACCATTTGGCCATTACACATAGGTTCTAGGAAGATCGGTGCATGAACTTGATGAATGGGTTCGAGAGACACATAGGAAGGTGTGGCTCCGAAATGAGCCACTATGCGTGAAAATTCAGAGGCGTAGCCAGGTTGGGCACCATAAGGGGTGTTACTGGAGTGAGTTGGCATCAAAGGAGAGGTCATGTACAAGTGTGGGTTCTGGGTAATGGTGCCAATGAGTCCATCAATAACATGGTATTCCCTCAATGTATCTCAATGTGAGGAGCCAACACAGGGAGCATTAGGTATGATGGTATAAATATAACCCGATTGGGCATAGATAATATCAAACTATTGTGCTTTGAGGATGGATTCTTCCTCAGTTTGTTGGCGCTTAGATGCAACATCATTGGAAATATAGGGGAGTAAGGTTTTAAGAAACCAATCGAGGAAAACCATGTCATCTAACTGGATATTACACAAATTACAGCGACTACACCATTCATCGATATGATATGTTCTATGGGTAGCAGTGTTCTGTCTACAAGATAACAAGATTTACATGCCATCATCGTAATGGATGGGTAGCTGAAAGTACTGGATGAACATCAAGTCTAATGAGTAAAAGTTGGAATAATTAGCATGCGGAAGCTCAATGTACCATTTGGTTGCAACACTAATGAGTCTCCCACTATGTTGTTGGAGGAACACCATAAGTGGAAGGACATAATATGATTCTAAGGGTCTTCTCTCGCCTTTTTCTCAATCTTATGCATGTCCGAAGGGATTTTTGTAGGCATGGGAGGCCATAGTGGGTCTTGATGGATGGGTTCATTCATTAACCGTGCAAAATCAGGTAGGTTGAGACGAGTCATGAATGGTAGACTAAGACCAAGACTAGATCCGAAAGGGACAGCAATGGTGCTTGGGCTAGTGGGCATGTAGTTTCTGTGTGCAAATGGGGGTTGGTATGGATGAATTTCAAAATTAGAGGTAGTCACTTGAATGGTGTGAACAGATGGAATATTGGTAGAAGGGCTAGTTCCCCCATGTATAAATGTAGGTATGATGTGAACCATGGTGGCGAGAGGAGGTTCACCATTAGTGGTTAGAGAAACAGCAACAATGTGTGCTATGGCGAGGGTCCCACTAGGAATAGTACTTGTAGGTACAATATAAGGGATACCCGGTATGACTAGTGGAGTGGTCACAATTCCACTATCAACAATCCCCCCTATAATGGGTTTGGAGGTGAACCATCCATGGGGCTATATGGGGAAGTGAACAAGGTGGGTTCAGATTGATAGGAATATAAATATGACTAAGATGCATTATATGTATATAAAGGTGGTGAACGATGATGGTTCAAGGAACCAAACTGATGAGTATTCCACTTAATTATCTAGGATTATCATGGTGAATAAACAGTTGTGTGATGGTGTGTTGTTTATCATGGTGGATAAACAGTTGTGTGATGGTGTGTTATATAATTAATGAAGGCGCAAGGGTTTCAAACACAAGATCAAAAGTCCAACTATAGTAGAGTGTGTAGAAGGAAAGATGATAAATGGTGGCACAGAGGCAAAAAAAAAGCTCTAAAATTGAACTGCAAGAGTGTGTCACCGCAGGCGAGTCTAGAATAAAGAGACCAAAAATCTAACAAGGAGCACTACCTGTGATGAAAATGATGCAGTAAACTATGGGGTATAAATGCAAGAAAGATCCTATCTACAAGATGGAGCCCCCTCAAATTGTATCCTCTATTGGGTGGTGAAATCCAAAGTCAAACAATATGAAATGGAAGAACAAAAGGCTAAGAGAATCCCACTACCAAGATGGACCTCAGGTAAAAGAGCCTTAAGGGGCTGGAAACTAAGATACCTCATTAAGGACACATTCAGGATGATTTTGTAGCACTTCATCCCTTTGGTCCTCAGCACCTAGTATGGTCCTCATCATGCACAAGGAGGAATATGAAGGGTTATCCTTTGGTACAAAATGGAGTGTGGTATTCCACCCTAACTTCTAGAACACCTTTGTTGAGGTTTACCCCTGTAGTGTGGGAGGCCCCTGATAAACTGGTTTTTATCGTGTCAACAAATACTAGAGGGTTTTGGTTCCCTAAAAGACAACAACTATGTCTCGGATGTAGGTAACAAAGGGGTGTTATTTGGATGCCTATCCCCACTATCCTAACTTAACTACAATATTTTTTTGGTCGTCAAATGAGGTTACAATGTTGGTTGAGTTAAGATAAATTTTAGGTTGGGCTTGCTGTCATGAACCAAGTGTTTATTTTAAGGTGAAATATGTTTTCACAAGTGAAGTGTAATTTATAAAGCCAAACACTTTCATTCCAGAGAGGCATATGCTAAAAAATAAAGAGAATTAAATGATAGTAAATATTTTTCAACCTATAAACAAATTATTATGGATATCAAAATGTACACAAGTAAATAAGAACATAACTTGGGAATTTCATAGGGTATAGGAAACACATGGGGGGTCTCAACTACCAAGCTCAACTAAGATGGGCTCACATACAAGGAAAAGGGGACCGTAAAACAAAATAGGGGGTTGCAGGAAATCATATCTTCAAGGAAATAGTCGGGGAGGGGGTATAACACATATAGGGGGTCAAGAAAGGGTCTCAAACACTTGAAAGAGATGGAAAAACTGTATTTCATACCTATCGGCAGAGTAGGTGCAGTCGGGGTCGTGTAGAATTGTAAAATATTCATGAATGAGATGGAAACTCAGTATAAAAATGAAGTTCACACTTAACAGAAGTTTTCATGTGATGAGTCACACTAAACTGGGTCACAAAAGCGATCGGGACCGCTCCTGAATCCTGGACAAGCACGATATAGAGTTAAGGTCCAGGTCACACTTATCGGGACAAAAGGGGTGACCTAGTTCATGCTTATCAAGAATAAAGGTGTGACCTAGGTTACATCTTTCTGTCGGATAGGTGCAATCTAACTATATCTGAGATATTTTTAAGGAAAAATTGTCGACTAGGGTCGGGGGGTCAACCATCGTGACATGATTGATTCAGATCTTCCACAGTGGGGTTAAATCTATGATGACTGAGAGTACCTAAGTATAAAAAACCAACAAAAACACCTACATAAACAGAGATCCAGGGGGATCGAGCCAGCAAAGTTGCCAAAACTATAGTGGGGATTTCTCCCCTTAGTACATGCAAAAGTACCTACCTTAGATCAACCAGATCCAAGGGTATATTTCATGTGGAAAGGGATGTCTCAACCTTGATTTACAACAATAAATAAAAAGATACTATAACGCTTTTATATTTTTTCTCTAACTAATAAAATAAAAGAGCAAACATACCTTTAAATTGGGCCACTGCAGTCATATGAGGAAATAGTCCACCGCCTCCAGTCTAGTTCTTTGATATTCTTCACCAATGGTTTTCAAAGGGAAATTGATTAAATAGGGTATGGAGAAAGATTAACATAGACCATGGAATGATATGGAAAAAGTATGGGAATGATTGAGGAATCAAAAGTTTCTGGAAAACAATGAATGACCAAAAGTGTTTTTGGGGATACCTTCACAATGTATTTATAGGATGATCTAGTATTTTCTTACCCATGGTATTGACCCATGGTTTTTCATAGTGTATGGTATTTATCCATGGTTTTTGACCCATTTTCATTTTAGGGTTTTTTGTCCTTCTTGGAAGAATGGGGGTTATCTTTCAATAAATGCCCAACTTCCTTATATTTATGGGGGAAGAAATAATGATGTTTTGGATCCATTTTGGTGGAATTTGTTAGTTTTTCAACATTTAAGCTAGCATTATGTTAGGATATTTTCACTGAGAGAATAACAAGCACATCAATAACATAAGCACATCACATGAGACAAGAGACACAAAGAGTTTGATAGGGGAAACCATAAATGGAGAAAACCCCTCAACTTCCTCTAAGATAGTATCACCACAAGATGTGAAACCCAAAACAGTAAGATGACCTCCCAACACAACAGCAGCCTTCTATCTTCTGTCAAGACAAAGTATTTACTTCTCCAAAGGTGCACCACACTTGAGAGAGCAAGTGATGTAATTCACAAGTGATAAATAGAGAGACTCTCACTCTATATTTATATTCTTCGGTTGACTTAAAGTGCACTCAACCATGTAGGCTTAACTTACAATTACTTACTCGAGCCTACACCTTAATTAGTGTATAATAACCCAAGTGCCCCGAAACTGTGGGGACTTACCTAATGACTTGATATGACTTGTTCACATTAATAATCCTCCCGATCGGAACATCGGGGTAAGACAATATGACTCAAATACATAATAGAAACATCCTGGAATAAACATCAGGTTACAATATATAAAATACATATAAGAATACATTCCGAAGTTACATATACATCAACACTCCCTCTTAACTAGGAAGGTATTCTTTCGACACAATTTTCAGCACTGGTCTTCTTCTCTGTATCACTAGATCATGTTCGTATTCAAGTCATCTCTGTCATCAAGTATTCTTTGTCTTCAAGTCATCTTCATCTTCAAGTCATCATCTCTCGATATGGATCATCATAGGACATCATCACAGGATCTAGATCATCACTCGATCTGGAGCATCATCACTGAATCTAGATCATTACTCGATCTGGATCATCATCACTGAATCTAGATCATCACTCGATCTGGATCATCATCACTGGACTGGATCTAGATCATCACTCGATCTGGATCACTACTATTGGATCTGGATCATCACTCGATCTGGATCTCTCAGAGTCATCATAACTGGATCTAGATCATAGCTCGATCTGGATCTCCACTGGTCATCATCATGTGTGTACTATCTCGTCATAGGAATTTCTACAGAGCCAACCCTTTTTCATGCTGGTTGTAGGCCTACCCTCATGTAGGTCTTTGCCCAGCACTTACATCTGACCTGCTCGTCAGAAAGGCATGCCCAACACTCACATCTGATCATGTAGTAAACTACAATCACATCAGAAAGGCCCAGCACTCACATTCACCAGCATGATAGGACATCACATCACTAACATCTATGAAATGTCTCTACACTTATATCTGACCTACTCGTCAGAAGGGCACAATCCCATCCAGGCTGGAGCCACCTCCGCCACAATGATGGAAGACTCTCAACCAGGATGGAACCACATCCGCCACAATGAAGAAAGATTTCTGCACTTATATTTGACCTACTCGTCAGAAGGGCACAATCCCATCCAGGCTGGAACCACCTCCACCACAATGATGAAAGAACTCTATTCTCTTCACCCGGGCTGGAGCCACATCTGCCACAATGATGGAAGACTTTCAACCAGGCTGGAACCACTTCCGCCACAATGATGAAATATTTGTGCACTCACATCTAACCTGGTAGGAACTGAATCCTACACCCTCGTCAGAATGGCCCCCAGTCCTTGACTGAGCTACCTGGTAACAGACCAGGTGCTTCCACTCTCCTGGAGAATGGCAGTAGCCCTTACATATTTCCTACTCAACAGAATGGCTGGCACTCACATATGACATGGAAGGAACTAAATCCTTTAGCCATGAACAGAATGGAACTTCCCTTACATCTGACCTGCTCGTTAGAATGTCGGTAGCCCTTACATCTTTCCTACTCGACAGAATGGCCGGCACTCACATCTGACATGGAAGGAACTAAATCCTTTAGCCATGAACAGAATGGCACTACCCTTACATCTGACCTACTCGTCAGAATGGCGGTAGCCCTTACATCTGTCCTACTCGACAGAATGGCCAGCTTTCACATCTACCATGGGAGGAATTTAATCCTTTAGCCATGAACAGAATGGCTCAGCCGTTACATCTGACTTGCTCGTCAGAATGGATCTCTCAGTCCCAGACTGAGTGTTCCTGGTAACTAACCAGGTGCCTCCATTCTCAGAATGGCAATCAGCACTCATATTTGACATTAAAGGAACTGAATCCTCTCACCATGACAGAATGGCTCAGCCCTTACATTCGATCTACTCGTCAGAATGGCTTTGGATCTCTAGCACTCATATCTGACATGGAAGGAACTGAATCCTCTCACCATGACAGAATGGCTCAGCCCTTACATCTGACCTGCTCGTCAGAATGGCTTTGGGACTCATCACTATCTCTGGGAGGAATCCTCGATCTGGAGAACACCAAGTCTCTCTCTGAAGTACTCGAACTTCAGCCTAGCCAATGGCTTCGTCAATACATCAGCTATCTGTTCCTCCATTGCAACATACAGGAGCTTCACTGCTCCTCTCTGCACCATATCCCTGATATAGTGATACTTGATCTCGATATGCTTTGACTTGTCATGGAACACTGGATTCTCTGACAACTTCACGCAACTTTGGTTGTCACAGTGTATACAAGTAGCATCTAACTGGAGATCAAATATATCAGATAGTAGCTTCCGCAGCCATACTACCTCACAACTAGCTGAACAAGCTACGACATACTCTACTTCAGCTGTACTCAGTGCCACATAGGATTGCTTCCTGCTAAACCAAGAGATCACACCTAATCCCATACTGAAGCAACATCCTGAAGTACTCTTCTTGTCGATGGCACTGCCTGCCCAATCTGAATCAACATAACCCTCCAGGTTAATCTTCTGATTCGCATCATACTTGAGCCCATAATCAATTTTACCCTTCAGGAACCTCAGAATATGCTTTGCAGCAATCAAGTGAACACTTCTCAAATCTGTCAAGTACTGGCTCAAGGTGTTCACAGCAAAGAAAATGTCTGGTCTCGTGTTCGTCAGGTACATCAATGACCCAATCATCTGCCGATACATCGTAGCATTAATCGTCTCTGAAGAAGCATCACTCAATAGCTTCAGGTTCGATGCCATAGGTGTAGCCATGCAGTCCATCATCCTGAACCTCTTCAGGATCTCTACTGCATACTTCCCTTGTCCAAGGAAGATTCCATCTATATTCTGCCACACCACCATACCTAGAACAATAGTGCATCGACACATAACAGGAGCATCACTGGTCTTCCACCTTCAACCTTGGATCAAAGGTTGGAATCCACTTTACTCTCAGTAAAGCCTAGAATCATTAGTAATCTGCCCATCCTGTCGTAACATGTCGAACCTCAAGATCTTCTGCAATCACTCCCTCTAAATCGGAGCATCATACTCCCTCTGTCTTCTGTACTCTATGCACTGAAACATTCTGTACTGGAGTGACAAGTAGTATCCATCTAGGATCACTGGATACTAAGA
>LPNX010572010.1:87148-135609 GCA_001517045.1 Pseudotsuga menziesii
TGATCCTTCGACTTCACCGTCTTCTTCATTCACGATATCATCATTTCTTATCCAAATGCTAGGGTGGATAAGAAGTTCTTCGAGAGTTGAGATCTTCATATTCCTCATCGATTAAGGGATCTTCTTTGGAAGGTGAGCGCTTGATCTTCAATTGCTCCCATCTTCTCTTCTCTTCTTATGATTCAAGCTTCTTCTTCTTCTTGGAGTTTGCTGAAAGTAACCACTTCCTTCTGGCACAAATTCCTCGAATGAATGAATCCCACGATCCTGGGAGGCCATTCAAGGTGGCCATCACCACTTCTGTATTCTTCACTTCTTCTTTTACCGCTTCAAGTTGTTCTTTAATTTGAGAGACTCTTATGGCTGCATGGTCTCTACATTTTGGATCTTCACATTCTTCAACTAGTTTCTTAAGGTCATGTTATGATTTCTATTCTTTCCTTCAAATAGCTTGGTCAAGGAATCAAAACATCTTTGGTGTCTTTAGGGAGACACTTGTAGTACAATTTGATCCATGATTGAATCAACCATGATCTTCTTGGCCTTAACCAATTTCTTCTTGTGTAAGGCTTCTAGCCTCATCTCCCTCTGGAACTTGAATCTCTATACTCATGTAGGTGTCCAATCTATTTTATTTAGAGAGATAAAATACTTCTATGCTTGGAAGTTGTCAACTTCATGAAGCATATCATCAAGCTGTTGTGATAGATCACTTTGAAATGAGAACCTCAAATGGAAATAGCAAAGGATTATATCTTACTGATTTGAGGTGTCCATCCTTATCCCGGAGTTTGCTAATCTAGGGTTTGTCACAGAAACCCTAATTTTCAAAAACTTGGAATATTTTATATCTGATTCTATGAACATATAGATCTCTTCAAATGGAGTTTTCCAATGTACTCCTTTTCTGAAAACAGTGGAGGGAAGCTCCTGAAACAGGAAGCCCTAATTTTCTGATTTCTTCTGCAGAAATGCCTGTTACTATTTCTGTGATATCTACGAACTTACTGATATTCGGTGTCTGAAATTTCTCACTGAGGTAACCTCACATGTCCCTGATCCAAAACCACATGTTTCATCATAATTCGTTTCACCATTTGGGATTTATGATCATTTTCCCAAGGTGACCTGTTACAGGACTGTTCAGAACAGCGAAGTTGTACGCCATGCCACATGTCACTGGTTCATTTTCTGAGTCTGATATTCAGAACAAGGAAAGTAGAGTCCGTGCCCTTTTTGGAACATCTTCAGGAATTCCATTTGGATCTTTGTAGTCCAATATATTGCATATCTCCCCATATGTCCTGTTTAGGGATGATTTTTGGAAGAGGCTGGAACCCTAACTTTGAGAGATCATATCTCCCAAAATATAGCGAGTATGAGGCGGATCGTTGGATAGAGTGTTCATATGGAATTTATATTTGGCCCTTGTAATTTTCAGCTTTTGAGACTTCTCCAATCTCGGAATATAGTGACTGTACCAAAACTTAGCAGTTTTAGTATTTAGGGTTTCTCCTAGCTCAGGGTCAAACTAGGGTTTGACTTTCCCGGAGTTTCACCCAACCAAATTTCTTGATCCAAGTCTCTAAACTTCAGTTTTGATGAGGAGAACAATCCTATGCTGGTCTCACTCAAAAATTCCTCTTCTAAAGAAATCCCTAATTTCCACATCGAAACTGAAAATGCTTGAAATTGAGTTCCTCATCGATAGAAAGATGCATCCTTCAATGGAGAGTCATATTAGCATACTTTTGCTGAAAATATGTGGAGGAAGATCCACAAACTAGGAAGCCCTAGTTTCTGTAGCTGCACAATGTCTTCTTCTCAGGTTAGCTCTGATACCATGTTAGTTTTTCAACATTTAAGCTAGCATTATGTTAGGATCTTTTCACTGAGAGAATAACAAGCACAGCAATAACATAAGCACATTACATGAGACAAGAGACACAAAGAGTTTTGATAGTGGAAACCATAAATGGAGAAAACCCCTCAACTTCCTCTAATATAGTATCAACACAAGATGTGAAACTCAAAACAGTAAGATGACCTCCCAACACAACAGCAGCCTTCTGTCTTCTGTCAAGCCAAAGTATTTCCTTCTCCAAAGGTGCGCCACACTTGAGAGAGCAAGTGATGTAATTCACAAGTGATAAATAGAGAGACTCTCACTCTCTATTTATATTCTTCTGTTGACTTGAAGTGCACTCAACCATGTAGGCTTAACTTACAATTACTTACTCGAGCCTACACCATAATTAGTGTATAATAACCCAAGTGCCCCGAAACTATGGGGACTTACCTAATGACTTGATATGACTTGTTCACATTAATAATCCTCCTGATCGGAACATCAAGGTAAGACAATATGACTCAAATACATAATAGAAACATCCTGGAATAAACATCAGGTTACAATATATAAAATACATATAAGAATACATTCCGAAGTTACATATACATCAACAGAATTTAATTGTGAAGGTCAAAATGGAGGGAATATTGGTGGGATTATGATGTATAATTATGGTTTGGACCATATAGAGCTATGTGGAATTTTTTTTGGTGTTAACAAACATGACATAGATTTTCTCTATCATAAGCATATCCCATGAATTATAACATAAACAAGTCTCACAGAATGTAGGATTGGTGCAAGATAATTCTTCCCTCTTATGACACTTTAGTTTCAATACAAATCTAGAAAAACAACAATATTTTGACTAGGAGGAATTATTAGAGGTATATGTACAACCTATTATAAGATGGAGTAAAACTATGAAATGTAAAAAATTGAATAAGGTTGCTTCAAAAATAAATAATTTGTATTTATAAAAAATGGGTATAAGTTAGAAAAAATCACTTTATTCTAACATTGGTATGTTATTTTTCCTCTAAAACATAATGCATATGTTCCTTTAAGACCTCAGTTTAGTATCAAAATGATAAAATTTCTTGAAAAAGGTATTGTACACTTGTACATAATAGTTGGTTGTTGTGTGCCATTATTTTTCCATATTTTTTCAGGTTAATTTTTTATTTTTTATTTATTAATTAATAAATTTAGTGAAGCCTTGAAATTACAAGGTCAATCATTAAGACAACATTTTAAGGTCTTAATTTAACCAATCAATTTTTTAAGTGTGTAGGTCTCGATTTGTACTTATGCATCATACAATTTTTTTTCCAAATGGGAAAGGAAATAAAAATTTACACCATAAATAAAAGACCTATGTATTTTAGAAATATAATATATGTACAAATAAAAAATAGAAAGCAATATTTTTCCTTTAAAAAACATACATATTTAAAATCTATGTATACAACTATATAATTGTGTATTGCAATTTCATCTAGAATGAATATGTGTTTCATGTTTAAAAGCATGATTGAAGATTAATTTATAATAGAAAGATGGGAAAATGAGTTTTCTTTTGTTTATGCAACCCAAACATCTAGGTTTGTCATTCTCAAGCTAAAATCAAAGAAGACAACTCATCCAACACATAGATGAAAAGAGGTAGTGCCGCCATATGTTCTTGGATTTATATGAACATTCATGCATTAATAATGTTCATGTGTTAGTTACCACGCACATGCTACTTTACCACATCTCATTACATATTTACAATTCAAGAAACTTCAATAAGATATGAATACACTAGGTTTCAATCTTTGATAATGGTAAAGGTCTTGTAAACCATCCAAGATCCTGTGTGGTGGTATTAGGACACGTGTTCTTGGTTCTTGGGCATAAGGGGATCTATTTATGGATCATTGAAGACGTTGTATCTCTTCCCAAACCAATATTAAGGGACTTAGGATGTTGTTTCCCTACCATGAGTATGGTTAAGTCCTTAAGACACATCCATGGTGCATGAAATGCATGCTAATTGCAGCCATGTCTACCTCCTAGGGAAATTACCCCTACTGAAAGCTCATTTTGGTGTGTCTAGGATTTGTTCATGAAACTTGAGGTCGAGAAGGTTCAATTAGGGCTTAAAGACATTATTTAGCTTGTTACCAGATGAACAAGATAGGCTAGTCACTGATAATCATATGAAGGAGAAAGTGACCATTGTCACCTTAGTTGCTTCTCCAAAATTCTTTGGAAGCCAGAGCCTCCAAGGGGAGATCCCTTGGATAGCCTACAAAGTACTTAGAGACATAGTGAATATGTCTTATATTCAAAAATGAGTTAGATACCAATTCCTTTATGGATTCAATTTGAAGAATGAAGAAGACATACCAATGATACCATATAATTATATGAATAATGTAAACGCAAACCAATATATCAATTTCATTCAACCAAAGTGTTGTTGTACATGCACAAGTATGGAAGCCAAGTATGACTGTAATAAAATGTAATAACACAACATTTCAATGTTCCTATCTTAACAATAAATAGATTATCCTTTCAGTGATGTATGGAGACTTAAAATAAAAGTATTAGTATACCTTGTATACAAAAATTGGAACGTTCAAAATCCAACCATTCACCAATAAAAAAAACAATAATGGGAAAGTTGCAAGTGGAAAAAAATAAATAGCAACAATAAGAGTTTCAAATGATAATTCATTCAAGTCAACTACATAGTAGCATCCACAGTCCTAGCAGAATAAGAAAGTCCAATATGTATGCACAAATGGGATTTCAATTAGTCTTTTTACCATCCTTCATTTAATGACAACCCATATTACATGTAACCAATCTTTGATGGTGTTTCTATTGTACTTTGCAATTGTTAGGCAGTATGAAAGAGGTTTGCAAAAATGTGCATCCCACAAATGACAACCTAATGATATGGAAGCCAAGGAGAGGGGTTGTCCTTCATTTATTTTTGCCTTGGAAAACCCCAAAAAAAGGACTGGGCTTCCTACTGAGGTAGAGGAGAGGAGGAAACTAGGGTTTTTTGGAGGTAGTTTTTAGAATCTTAGGATTCCTAAGGTGTGGTTTAAGAGAAACAAAAAGCAAGGATTAGGGAATCACCTTTGAACGGAACCTTAAAGGCTCATTTTAAGGAAAGAAGGGAATCTTAGTGTCCAAGGAAGGAAAAGGAGAGGGGCACTAGGGTAGATAAGGGGTATTTTGGCCTTTTGGTAGTATTGTAGGACTTTTCTAAAGGTTTTTATGGAATAATTTAAAGTTTTTTGGATTTTTTTTATTTTTAGGGTTTCCTATAATTCCGCCTTAGGGTTTTTAGGGATTTAGAGGCTACGTAGAAGTTTTAGGGAAGGACCTTGAAATTTCAGGGAGGCCAAAGAATGCGATTTTTTATTTTTTTTATTTTTAGGGTTTTTAACATAAAAATTCATACCTAATTATAACGCTAATTTTAGCATGAAAATGCAAGATATTTGAAGGAAATGGTTTTAGGTTTTACCCTAACCCTAGGGCATCTAAGGAGGTGACAAACCTTCATATTGAGAATCCTATCCTAGGTTTGAAAACAAAACCAAAAGACTAAAGGTTCTAACCCTGGAAGAACTTATACAAGGTATGTAATTCTACAAACTAAGGTGACTAAAGTATGAAAAATGAACTTTCCAATACAAAATGTAGCTCTAAAGGCTACCATTCGAACCATAAGCATACATCATCGATCAACATTTGACAAAGAGAGATCAAGAAAAACCCTAGATACCTCCATGTGCATGTGTTTATCCAACAAACCACAGCATCACCTATATCAAGACCATATAACCAAAGAAACATCAAGACATTTCCATAAAACCTAGAAACTCATCTTCCTCAAGAGGGGTACATCGCTTCCAAAGAGACCTAATAGGGTAACATAAGTGCATATTGTGTGATCCCATTTCTGTTATGTTAAAATAAAGTGTGGAGAGGATTATCTATATCCTCTCACACTCACTTTACAAATATATCTAGGTCTACATGCCTTAAAATGTCAATTTGAAATTATAAAATGTCAACTTAAATTATAACATAAAATAATAATAATAATGGCCTAAAGTAGCCTACCTGGGGTATTTTTTCCCCTAGGTTCCAAAAAATTCTAAAATAGGTGAATCACTCTGAACGAAAGGCTATAGTGAGATGGAGGAAGGGAATCATGCCCCAGATAACCCTGAAAATGTTGTAAATCCCTCAACTCCCCCCTCAAAGAAGCAATATGTCCTAGGAGGAAGGATGACGTCCGAGGAAGGATCCTAAAGAAAGAGAGTGTCATCTAGTTAAAGGGCCAGGTTGGTGTCTAAGGTGGTTTTGAAGAGAGACCAAAGTCTCGTAGCTGAAACAAATGCCACTAGTGCAAGTAAATAGTATGTGGGGTCATGTGAACCAACAACCAACCCTTAGGAGCCCCAGACACCAACCCCAGGGTTATAAGACCCAACAAAGGGAAGTTAATAGTGCCATTAATCCATAGTAATCCTAAATCAAGGACCAAAGGGCTCGACCATGACCACCAATAATGAATAACACCCCTCCTATTAAAAAAAATGGCCTCTCTATCCCTTGGGCACATCTGAAAGTGCATGGGGTACACG
This sequence comes from Pseudotsuga menziesii, assembly GCA_001517045.1. Classification (NCBI taxonomy): domain Eukaryota; kingdom Viridiplantae; phylum Streptophyta; class Pinopsida; order Pinales; family Pinaceae; genus Pseudotsuga; species Pseudotsuga menziesii. Next base: position 93,662 of record LPNX010572010.1, read on the forward strand.
TGCAACATGACACTGGCTCCAACTATGGGACAAGTTCTCTTCCAAGGAGTTCTCAAGAACATGTGAATATTCTGGTATTTATAGACCTATACACACATCAAATATCCAAAGGGATTAAAATGATCTTAAGGTAAAATATTTCATCCTTCCTTGATCAAAATAATGAAATGCAACTAACTCAATCATGAAAGAACATCAAATGCAATGCAAATATAATTGTAAAATGCATAGAATCAAATAAAAATAACCATACCTACCCTAAACATGTTAATAAAATAGGTTTAAGTGTAATCCTACCACCAATGTAGCCATTTGAGTAAATAATTTATACCCGATATCTTACCTTTGTCTTTAAACGCAATCCATGATAATACCTCATCGATGATATGTTGAGTATGTACTAGGATGTTTATCTAGGTGAGGAAAGGAAGCTAAAACATTATAAGAACTTGGAAGACATAAAATTGATGACATGGAGAGGAATTGATTTGAAAATATTTGTTGATCCATGCTTCTATTGTACTTATGTATGGGACACCTCCATCATACATTGACATCAATATTTTTTTTTCTTCTGAAATTGGTCATCAAATCCCGATCTTGAGAGGATATTAGTAAAGAAAGACATCCAAAATATTCATATGTGAGACACAACATATCCCTACATTTAATCATTTCTTTGGATATACAAGTATATTTCTCATCTGTGTATTGATCATGTTATCCAAAATAATCCTTGAAATTTTGAAATTTTCAGCTAGATAACTCATACCTTCATGCTTCAAATGAAAATATAAATGATAGATACTATGAAAATGAGGAATTAACATCATACCTATCCACGTACATTTCTTGATATTTTTGAAATGAATCATTAATGAATTACCAAGGTAGGATATAAAAGGGATAAGAAACTTCTTCAATACTTTTCGTAAGATGGTGCTGGAAGTGTTGATGTGGGGAAATCATTGTCTATAAGGTAGTGGGTACCCTTTGCATATGGGAGTAAGAAAAATGAACCACAGCTCGTACTACTCCATCATCAAGCAAGGAAGAAAAATGGTTGACCCATTCTTCATTAACAATAGAGAATAATTATTTTCCACGCATATGCAAGGAAGTGGGTCCACTATGGTGCTGTAAGGTATTGAAGAATCGTGCTGCAAGGTATTGAAGAATAATATATTGGTGGACTGAGGAACTCCCAAAAATTATCATATTTTATACCTTTGCAATTTTATTACAAGAGAGACAAAACATCATAAGATATCACCACCAGAGGATATGAAGAATTCACCGTTTCTTTTTATTCTTCGATTTCTTCAACTAGGGCTTCTTGGTCTTCATTTCTAGAGGAATTTCACTTTCATATTCAAGAAACTCTTCATCTTCAGACATAAGCACCATAATGTTGGTGACCAAGTATTCAACAATATCCTACTCAAACCTTTTGAATTTTGACCTTCATCTTTGTGATTGTTATGCAACCAATTCCCATAAATATCCCCAGATTAAAGCTATGTTCATTACAGTGTTTATTTGCTTGTTGTTTCATTCAATTTTATGATGTATTCAGGTTTTCCTTTAAGATTTCAAGAACTTTTCATTGATGCTTCATGTGGTATTCCACTACTTGAACCTTAGAGGATTCTCTTAGTGATGTGATGGACGGTGGATGAGATCCATAAAGTGCCATAAAAGGGGTCGTTTTTGCTGATGTATGGAAGGAAGTGTTATACCACCATTCTGCCAAGGGTAACCACTTGACCCATTGTGTTTGGTTATCAGTTGCAAAACATCGAAGATACCATTCCAAACATTTCTTTATGATCTCTGTTTGTCCATAATATTGAGGACGATAACATGAGTTATGAGATAGTTGAGTACCCAAACAAGAAAATATTTTGGTCCAAAAATTTCCAGTGAAAATGGGATCCCTGTCACTTACTATAAATTTGGAGTACCATGTAGTTTTTTTATTGTCTCAATAAAATCATTGGAGACCATTCTTGCTTTGAAGGGGTGTGATAGTGCACATAAGTTTTCATATTTAGTAAGTCTATCAACAACCGCCATGATGACACTCTTTCCTTTAGACTTCGGTAAACTTGTGATCAAATCCGTCGAGACCTATGTCCACCTTTGGATTGGAATGGAAAGTGGTTGTAGAAGACCTGGGATCTTAATTGTTCCCATTTTATTTTGTTGGAAAACCAAACATTCTGTCATAAATTTTTGAACATCAGTTTTAAGACCACCCCAAAAAAAATATTTATTTACCCTCTGGTATGTTTTTAAGAAACTTGAGTGCCCTCCGATCAATGAATAGTGGAATTCCAAACCTTCATTTTCCTTGATATGGGAACTCTTACCAAGATATAAGTGATCCTTGTACCATAGAAGGTCATCTTTCCACCTAAATGTATTAGAGGCATTGGGATCTTGCTACAACTTTTGAATGAATGTCCATATTTCTTCATCATTTTTACATTCATCCCTTTCTTTGGGTATCCAATCGGTTTGGATGATCAACATAGCACAGAGTAATGATTCAACATCCTCATTTTTCCTGAAGAGTGTATATGAAAAAACATTTTGCTTCCCTTTTTTGTATATGATTTCAAAGTCATATCCCAGCATCTTTGTCACCCATTTTTGTTTCTCTTTTGAATATAAATTTTATTCCAACAAGTATGTAAGGCTATCATCATCAGTTTTAACCTTGAAATATATCCATATAAGGTAGGCGTGCCATTGTTTTAAGGCATGCAGTATTTCCATAATTTCCTTCTCATAAATGTGATTTTAAAAGTTCTTTCCCTTTATTGGATGACTTGCAAAGGAAAGAGGGTGTCCTTATTTGATTAGTACAAATACAATTCCATTTCCTAAAGCATCACATTCCACAATAAAGGTTTTTGTGAAGTCTAGTATTGCCAAAACAAGCCTATATTTACACATTTCCTCTTTGAGTTGTTGAAAAGATTGAGTTTCCTTTGGAGTCCAAGAAAATGCATATTTCTTAAGTAATGTTGTTAGAGGAGTTGTTTTTCTTCCATAGTTCCAAACAAAATTACAGTAGTACATTGTTAGAACTAAGAATCCTCAAATATTCTTCAGGGTTTTTGGAATCGACAAGTCCATTATGGCTTTAATTTTGTTAGGGTCTACCTTGACACCTTCACGAGATGCAATATGACCCAAATATTCTATCTCCTTTATCACAAAGAAACATTTTGAGGGTTTTGTGTACATTTCTTTCTCGCAAGTCTTTCTATAGATTAGTATATCTTCAAAGAATATGATCACAAAATTTCTAAGGAAAGTATTAAAAATAGAATTCAACAAACCTTGAAATATGGAAGGAACATTTGTGAGACCAAATGGCATGACCAAAAATTCATAGTGACCTTCATGGTTCCAAGTGTTTCTTTGGGGATGTCCTCATCCTTCATTTGAATCTGATGATACCCATAATGAAGATCCAACTTTATTAAGACAATTTCTCCATGTAAGTTGTCTAAAAATTCATCAATGACATGAATGGGAAATCTATCTTTAATGGTGATCTTGTTAAACTCTCTATAATCAGGGCACATATGCCATGATCCATCTAGATTGGGTACCATTAACATTAGTGTAGAGTAAGAACTTTGGCTAGGCCTAATTATTCCATCCTTTAACATTTCAGCAACCATACACTCAAATTCAGTCTTCTAGCTATAGGGATATTGGTATGGCCTGATGTTAGGAGGAACACTACCTAGAATTAAGTGAATAGCATGTTCACAGTCTTGAATAGGTGGAATACCATTGGGAATATCTTCAAATAACTTGGAATGATTATTAATTACCCTTTGGAGATTTGGGGAGCTAGGGAACTTTGAGGTTTGAACACATGATTAGCATAATTGTGCGACTACACCTTGGTGTCTCTTTTTCAAAAACTTTGTCATACCATTATAGCTTATCACCTTGTTTGGTTTTCCTGTGATACCATTTAACTCATATTATTTTCCTTCCCATGAAAATTAAAAATCATTGTTCCCAACGATTGCAACCATTGCACACCTAAGACAACATCAACACAACCCGTTGGGATAGAAATCATTGGACTATTCAATACATGTTCCCCCATAGAAAGATTGATATTATGTCATTTCCCTAAGAAATTTATAGTTCCTCCATCTGGAATCATTACTTGAAACTTTGGTGTTGGATATAGAAAGAAATTAAGAACTTTGGCTAACTTAGATTGAATGAAATCATGAGTACTACCGAAATCAATCAACATTTTTACCTTCTTCACTTTTATGTATCCCTAGATTTTGAGAGTTTGAGGAGTGATAATTCCAACTAATGCATGAAAAAATATGATGGGGGTAATTTCTTCTGAAGTAAACCTTCTATTTCTACTGAAGTAACAGCTTCTTGAGATACTTCCTCTTCTTTTGGTTTTTCCTCTTCATAATCTATGTAGAATAATATCTTCTCACCGCATTTATTTCCCTTACTATACTTGTCATCACAACTAAAGAATAATCCTTGTATTCTTCTTTCAACTAGTTGTTGGAGTGTCAATATTTGTGGTGGTTTAGAAGAAGTAACATTATGTTCTTTGTATGTGTTGGAGAAGGCCTTTCTAGTAGTCATTGCCATATTTTTACTTTTAACCTTCCTTTCCATGATGAAATCCTTTTGTAGGTATGATGGTTTAAAGAGACCAAACTCATGTTTAATGTTACCTTTCAAGTTTCCAATAACAAATTATATTCTTAAATATTCTTCACTATGGTACTTAACTACTGAAATTGCTCGATGTGCTCTGTAACTGGACCTTTTTGCTTGAGATTTACCAACTGGATAAAGAAGGTGTTTATACCCCCATAATTTGTAATCAATTCTTCTGTGAATATAGACCAATATATAATAGACTCCTTTTTACAGTCACAAATCCGTTGGTAACATACAAATTGATCAGGTTCTAAATATAAGTATGCAATAGTTACCTTTTGGAAAGTTGGCACCTGGTGTAGAAAAAATAATTGCTCCATCTAAAAAATCCATGTGATTCGATCCTCACCATCAAATTTTTTCATGTCAATATTGGGGATAAAGTAGTTCCTTAGACCTGAGTTTAACCCATGATGTTGTAGTTAAACATCAATTTTTGAGGACTCAAACCTCCTACTCTCCAATTGTTTTTCAATTTTCTCAAGACGTGACTAGAATAAGTTCCATTTTTCCTCCTTATCATGTTCTTGAGTAGATACATGAGGAATAAATATATGTTTTATATTCTTCTTCAATTCCGTCAATTCTTGAAGATATTATTTTCTATCCATCCCTTTGAGATCCTCTTTACTAGCCATCTTATTTTCTAATTTAACTAAGTCATCCATTTTCACATTTTCTTTAATCATATCTTCCAACTTGGACACTCTAAAATATATGTCTTCCATTTCATCATATGTCCAGGATGAATCCTATGGGGGTTTGAGTGAAGTGTGTTTTTTTACACTTCATTTTTGTGGAATTTTGAAAAATAAATATATATCACACCCTAGGTTTGACCACAAATAGATCCTTCTATTTAAAGCTATTCAAATTCAAAATGACATACTTTTTTCAAACCATGATTAGAAGACTATTTTGTGTTTGACTTGTAGCAAAGGTAAAATTTGAATTTCAACTCCTATGGGTCTGAAACTTTAGCATGTGGTACCCTGATGTGTTCTATTTAAAATTTCATGGTTCTGACATAATTTTGATGTGCCAAAAAGTGTTATTGCAAATATTCTTCTTTTTTCCTATGTAAAAAATCTAACTTGTACTATATGACACTTGTCCACTATTTCATTTGTGCAGCTGAAAATTATACCAAAGAGACCCTGGTTTGTCTTAGACTAGGTTTTGGACTAGTAAAAAACCTAATATTCCTCTGCAATTATCTACAATACTATAATGTATCAGGATCTCAATTTCATACTGGAGATAGTCCAATCTATTATAGAAGTGGGTTTTTAATATTGATATTTTAATCCTTGTAGAAAAAAAAGTTGTAGCAAAAATTCCAAGGTGGCTCATTTTGTAGAAGCTAGTCCCGAGGAAAGAGCTCTGATACAAAATGTTACATAACCAAGTCCTAGAAATAACAGAAATAGAGAATAAATAGAAAATAGTAGAGTAATCCACGCCTTAAAATGAATAACATATATAATTATCAATCCTCTTCAAGGGAGGAACCTCCTTATACAATATTGTACTGAGTACACAAGACAAGACAAGATACAATGATGACTAAAATGAGAATATATCCTTCCTATATATAGGAGACAAAGGTGTACAATAAAAAATAATAGAGCCAAGATGACATAAATAATATGTAATTCACCACAATATAGGAGATAATTTTCCATAGTATATGGGGTAATGTGCCATCAATAAGGGCTTAACAATCATCAAGGAGTGCTTCATGATATTTTGAGGTTCGTATGTCCTTTATAATCTCCAAGATTTCCTCCTTAACTTTAGGATCCCACTGATCACATAATGCTTCAAACATATGTAGATAGGAGGATATACCATTAGGAGGGAGTACATCATACCAAGAATCCACGTATTGGTTCCCTCCTAGGTCAAGGGACATTACAAATAATTATATCATGGTATCCTCATTTGTAATGTCCCATGCCACAAGAAATTATTTGAACTTTGTAACATGTGTCGCAACTATATCTTCACCCTTGTGGAATGTTGGAATATATTTGAGACAATGATGCTTTTCAAACTTATTTGGGTATCTTAGAATGTTTGAGAAGTCAAACGGATCTAGAATCCCCATATCTTCTTCCCGAGAATACTTTCTTTGAGATTCTTTATCTTTTCATTAGTGGAGTCACTAGGAGAGACCTTCCAAGTTAAGAAAATCTCTCCAAAGTACATAACAAAAAGTGTACCTAATTGATGGGATGAGTTCTTTGTGGAGTCTCCAAACAAGCCTACAAGATTATTCCATTCTAGAAAAATATATGTAATCATGTAAACAAGTACTTAAGGGTTACTAACCATGTCGTTCTTTCCTGAATAAGTCACCTCAACAAATTTGATTTCTTCGACAACATCGTCAAAATGTTATAGGATGAACTAGTAGGGCTAGTCATTGATAAGAATATGAAGGAGGAATTGAGCACTGCCACTTTATCCACTTCTCCAAACTTATTTGGAATTCACAACCTCCAAGGGGAGAGTTCTTATGATAGCCTACAAAATACTTAGGGACAAAGAGAATATGTCTTCTATGCAAAAGTGAGTTAGAGACCGGTGCCTTTATGGAATCAATTTTAAGAATGGAGAATACATACCATATAAAGATATGAATCATGTAAATTCAAACTAGTATATCAATTTCATTCAACCAAAGTGTGTTGTAAATGAAAAGGTATGGCAACCAAGTATCATTGTAATAAAATGTATTAACCCCACATTTCAATGTTCCTATCTTAACTATAAACATATCATTCATTCAGTGATGTATGGACACTTAAAAAAAGGATTAGTATACCTTTTAGACAAAAATTGAAACGTTCAAAATACAATCATTCACCAATGACCAAAACAATAATGGGAAAGTTGCAAGTTGAAAAATATATATAGTAGCAATCAGAGTTTCAAATGATAATTACTTCAAGTTAACTTTATAGCAGTGTCCACAGTCCTAGCAGCATAAGCAAGTCTAATATGTATGGACAAATGGAATTTCACTCAGTCCTTTAACCATCCTTCATTTAATGACAACCCATATTGCATGTAACCAAGCTTTGATGGTGCTTCTGGTGTACTTTGTAGTTATTAGGCAATAGGAAAGAGGATGACAAAAATTTGCAACCCATAAATGACAGCCCAAAGATATGGCAGCCAAGGAAAAGGGTTTTCATTCAGTTATTATGGCCTTGGAAATCCCCCAAAAAAGAACCAATCCTCCCAAGGAGGTAGAGGAGAGGAGGAAACTAGGGATTTTCAGAGGTAGTTTTTAGACTATTAGGATTCCTAAGGTCTTTTTTAAGAGAAGAATAGAGCAAGGCTTAGGGAATCACCTTTGAAGGGAACCTTAAAGGCTCATTTAAGGGATAGAAGCGAAGCTTAGTGTGAAAGGAAGGAAAAGGAGGGGGTGCTAGGGTTGATAAGGGGTAGTTATAACTTTCGGTAAGTTTGTAGGACTATTTTTAGGGGTTTTAAGGTAGTTTTTATTTATAGGGTTCCCTATAATTCCTCCTTAGGAATTCTAGGGAAAATTTTAAAGTGTTTTTGATTTTTGTATTTTTAGGGTTCCCTATAACACCACCTTAAGGTTTTTAAGGATTTAGAGGCTAAGCCAAATTTTTAGGGAAGGAGGACGAAATTTTAGGGAGGCCAAAAAATAATATGTTTTTAAATTTAGGGTTTTCAACATAAAAATGTAGACCTAATTATAACCGTAATTTTCCCATGAAAATGAAAATTTACACGTGAAGATGCAAGACATTTGAAGGAAAATAGGTTTTGGGACAATGGTTTTAGGTTTTACCCTAACCATAGGGAATCTAAGGAGGTAACAAACCTTCCTATTAAGAATCCTATCCCAGGTTTGACAACGAAACCAAAAGGCCAAAGGTTCTAACCCTGGAAGGATTCCTATGAGGGGCATACTTCTATTAACCAAGGTGACTAAAGGTTTAAAAATGACCTAGCCAAGACAAAATGCAGCTATAATGGCTACCATTCAATCCATAAGGATAAATCATCCATCAATATTTAACAAAGAGTGATCAAGAAAAACACTAGATACCTCCTTGTGCAAGTGTTTAGCCAACAAACATAACATCAGCTTTAGAAAGATCATAGAACCAAAGAAACTTCAAGAAATTACCATCAAACCTAGAAAACCATCTTCCTCAAGAAGGGCACATCACTTCTAAAGATCCCTAGTAGGGTAAAATAAGTGCATAATGTTTGATCCCACTTATCTTATGTTACAATAAAGTGAGGAGAGGATTATTTATAGTCTTTCACACTCACTTTACAAATATATGTTAGATTTTTAACATTAAGCTAGCATTATATTAGGATATTTAACTAAGAGAATAACAAGCACAACAATCAAACACAAGAGACAATGAACATAGTGTTTTTCCTCAGGGAAACCATAAATGGAGAAAACCATGCAACTTCCTTAGAGATAGAATCAACACCAAAAGTAAAACCCCAAAACAGTAAGATGATCTCCCGACAGCAGTAACCTTCTTTCTTCCTAGCCCTAGTGTCTTCTTCTTCCTTAGTTATGCACTACAATAGAGTGTGAGTGAGTGTGTGATAAATAGAGAGGCTAGCTCTCTATTTATACTAATTCATGACTTGACTAAACCCTACTAGGGCCGACTTCTCTAGGAGAGTCTAATAATCCTAGTGCACTAGAACTGCAGGGACTTTAACCCTTGATCAATAGGAGGGTTACCCACAATGACTTAGCATGACTTGTTTACATTATAGAACCTCACGATAGGAACATCGGTGCATGACATGACTCAAGTACATTACAGACACATCCTAGAATAAACATCGGGGTACAATACATAAGATATATAGGTGAATACATTCCAAAGTTACAATTACATCAACACTCCCTCTTAACTAGGAAGGTATTCTCTTGACACAATTTATTAGCATAATTATTCTTCTCTGTATCATCTAGATCATCCTCGATTCCTCGTCATCTTCAAGTCATATTCATCTTCAAGTCATCTTCATCTTTGGATCTGGATCATCACTTGATCTAGATCATCATCATTGGATCTGGATCATCACTGGATCTGGATCATCACTGGATCTAGATCATCACTAGAGCATCATCTTTGGATTTGGATCATCACTCGATCTGGATCATTACTACTGGATCATCATCATTGAAATAATCATGGGTGCTATCTCATGATTCTTCTCATCATATGAAGTTTTATAGAGCCAGCCCTTTTTCATGCTGGTTGTAGGCCTAGACTCCATGTAGGTCTTCTTTAGCACTTATATCTGACACCAATTCAGAATGGCCCACCCAACACTTATATCTGACCATGAGAGGAACACATCCAATACCATGTTAGAAAGGCACACCTAGCACTCACATCTGATCATGTAGGAACCAATCCTATAATCACATCAGAAAGGCCCGGCACTCACATCTGATCATGCGGGAACACATCCCAAAACCCTATTGGAAAGGCTCAGCACTTATATCTATCCATGCGGGAACACATATTGCAACCATGCTAAAAAGGCTCTACACTTACATCTATCCATGCAGGAACACATCCTGCTACCTTGCTAGAAGGTATCTACACTTACATCCAACCATGCAGGAACACGTCCTACAACCATGCTGGAAGGGCTCTGCACTTACATCCAACCATGCAGGAACACATCCTACAACCATGCTGGAAGGGCTCTGCACTTACATCCAACCATGTGGGAACACATCTTGCAACCATGCTGGAAAGGATCTGCACTTAAATACAACCATGTGGGAACACATCCTACAACCATGCTAGAAAGGCTTTGCACTTACATCCAACCATGCAGGAACACATCCTGCAACCATGCTGGAAAGGCTCTCAACCCAAGGTTGAGGGTTCTTGGTAACTGATCAGGTGCCTCCATTCTCCAAGAGAATTGCATCAACCCTTATATTTGATCATGTGGGAACACATCCCATAGTCGTATCATAATGGACCTCAGTTCTAGACCAAGTATTCCTTGTAACTGACCAGGCACCCCCATTCCAAGAATGGAAATAGCCCTTATATCTGATAATGTAGGAACCAATCCTACAGTCATATCAAAATGGCTCAACACTTATATCTCACATGGAAGGAACCAATCCTCTCACCATGACAGGATGGCTCAGCCCTTACATCTGACCATGGAAGGAACCAATCCTTTCACCATGTCAAAATGTCTCATAGACTCATCACTTCCCCTTGGGAGGAACCTCGATTTGGAGAACACCAAGATTCTCCCTAAAGTACTCCAACTTCACTCTGGCTAATGGCTTCATCAACACATCAGCTATATGTTCGTCCATCGCAACATACTAGAGCTTCACTACTCCCCTCTGCACCATATCCTTGATATAGTGATATTTTATCTCAATATGCTTTGACTTGTCATGGAACACCAAGTTCTCTAACAACTTCACACAAATCTGGTTGTTGCAATATATACAAGTAGCATCTAACTGGAGATCAAATAAATCAGACAGTAGCTTCCTCCGCCATACTGCCTCACAACTACCTGAACAAGTTGCAACATACTCTACTTCAGCTATACTCAATGCCACACAGGATTGATTCCTGCTAAACCAAGAGATCACACCTAATCCCATACTAAAGCAACACCCTGAAGTGATCTTCCTATCGATGGAACTGCCTGCCTAATATGAATCAACATAACCCTCCATTTTAATCTTCTGACTCACCTTATACTTGAGCCCATAATCAACTATACCCCTCAGGTACCTCAGAATATGCTTTGTAGCAATCAAGTGAACATGTCTCGGATCTATCAAGAACTGGCTGAAGGTGTTCACAGCAAAGAAAATATTTGGTCTCATGTTTTTCAGGTACATCAAGGACCCAATCATCTAAGGATACATCATAGCATCAACCACTTCTAATGGAGCATCACTCAATAGCTTTAAGTTCGATGCCATAGGTGTGGTCATGGGCTTGTAGTCCATCATCCCAAACCTCTTCAAGATCTCTACTGTATATTTCCCTTCTCCCAGGGAAATTCCATCTGCATTCTACCACACCTCCATGCCTAGAAAATAATGCATCATACCCAAGTCCTTCATTTCGAACTCGGCAGCAGTCATCCTCTTCGTATTAACAATCAACACATCCATACCTGTTACAAACAGATCATCTACATACAGTAGGAGCATCACTAGGTTGCCATCTTCAACCTTGTAGTAAAGGTTGGAATCTGCTTTACTCTTGGTAAAGCCCAAACTGGATAGAAAGCTGTCAATTCTGTCGTACCATGTCCTGGGTGCCTATTTCAAACCATATAGGGATTTCTTCAATCTACACACATGAGACTCCCTGTCATGTGTCTCAAAACTGAGTGGTTGTTCCACATATACTTCCTCTTCCACTACACCATTCAAGAAAGTAGTCTTGACATCCATCTAGTGTATCTTCCATTTCATCACTGCAACTAGGGAAAGTACTGATCTGATAGAAGTGTATCTGGCTACAAGTGCAAAATTTTCTTCGTAGTCTATTCCTTCTTTTTGGGAGAAACCACAAGAAACAAATCTTGCTTTATATTTTTCTATGCTACCATCTGTAGCATACTTGATCTTGTAGATCCATTTGGAAGTTACAATTGACTTCCATTTTGGTCTTGAGACAAAATCCCAAACATCATTCTTCATGATCAATTTATACTCTTCGATCATAGCATCCTTCCATTCTTTCCATTCTACTACTTCTTCATAATTGGAAGGTTCTTTATAGATGAAATCACATAATAATGCTACATACCCAAAGCAGGATCTAGTCCTCTTTCTTTCTCTATAATTCTCTTTGGGAGCCCCATATCTTTCGGCACCTTGGATAGCTTCTCGTACCCAAGCAGGTTTCCTCTTATGAGGATTCTTCTCCTGAGGTGGATCTTTAGGTTCTTGTGGTTCTTCAAATTCTCGATCTTCTTCTTGAGTTTCTTTGTTCATGGTTGTATCATGAATTCTGGGTGCTTCTTCAAGTTCTTCAGCAGGTCTCTTTTTGGATTTGTTGTAAGCTGAGTCTTCATCAAATGTCACATCCCTGCTGATGTCGATCTTCTTGAATCTTGGGAAGTATATTTTTTCATCCTTCAAGCTTTCAGAGTATCCCACAAATATACCCTTCTTTCCTAAAGGATATAATTTAGTTATCTTCTCTTTTGGAATGTGTATGTACACTAGACAACCAAATATTCTAAGATGGATGACTCCTAGTTTCTTGCTGGAAAATACTTCTTCAAGTGTCTTGTTCTCGAGTACTCTGTGTGGAGTAAGGTTTTGTACATACAACAATGTTCTGGCAGCTTTTTCCCATAAATGCATGGGAAGATCTTGATCATGAAGCATTGCTCTTGCAGCTTCCATGATAGTTCTATTCTTCCTTTCTGAAATCCCATTCTGTTGTGGATTATATGGAGTGGACAACTCCCTCTTAATCCCTGAGTCTTTGCATAACTCTTTGAATTCATTTGATGTGAATTCTCTTCCATTATCTGATCGAAAAGTATTGATCTTCTTTTCAGTGTGGTTCTCGATCAAGGCTTTGAATTCCTTGAACTTGGTGAATACTTCATCTTTGTTCTTCATGAAGTAAATCCATGTCTTCCTAGAAAAGTCATCAATAAAAGAAACATAGTATACAAACCCGCTTAGTGAACTTGATGACATTGGATCGCATACATTAGAGTGGATGATTTCCAAGATTCCTTTTGCTTTGCTCTCGCTACTTGGAAATATCCTCTTTGTGTTCTTTCCTTTCGCACATTCTTTGCAGAATCCATCATGTTTTTTCTTGAATTTCTGGAAGACCTTCAACAACTTTGCTTGCAAGTGGTAGTTCTCTGTAATGCACATGTGCAAGCCTTCTATTCCATATTTCATTTGTCTCTACTGTGTCATGGACCAAGGCTTGTTTTGGATGGCCCTTTAATTTGTATAGACCTCCTTCTTGTTCCCCAATCACTACTGCATCATTAATAGTCTTTCCCTTTGGCCACATGATGACTTCGCCATCTATAAATGAAACCCTCATTCCTTTTGCATCTAATGAAGATATGGAGAGGAGGTTCTTCTATAGTCCTTGTACAAACAATACTTCCTTCATTGTCATAGAATTTATAGAGTCTAGCTTATAGGAGGATTCTCCACTACCTTTTATTGGATACTGGTAGTCATCTCCAAGCTTCACCTTGTGAGGTGATTCATGTTCTGATAGTTTTACAAAGGATTCCTTGAATCCTGTCATATGCTTGGAAGCCCCATTGTCTATAAGCCAATCATTGCTTCCATGAGTAATATTTCCCATGAGAGAGGAAATCAAAAAATATTCTTCATCACTTGAAGAATCGTCACTTTCATATCTGGTTCTCTTTGTGGAAGGTTCATCATCCTCTACAGCATGAGCATGATGTCTTCTCTTGTTTCGCTTCTTCTTATGGGAGTTAATCTTATTTATAGGACAGTCTTTGGCAAAGTGTCCTCTTTCATCACATGTATAGCATCTTAATTTAGATAAGTCCTTTCTAATGTTATCTTTATGGTGAAAGGTCTTACCTCTGGACTAATGAGAGTTTCTTCTGCTTTTATTGGAGTGAACTATGAGAGATTGATCTTCACTTCCCATTTTTTCTTCTCGAGCTGCTATCTGACCTTATTCTTGAGAGCATTCTTCCCTTAGTTTACTGAACTTGACTAACCCCTTTCTGGCACAGATTCCTTCAATAAAGGAGTCCCATGATCTAGGGAGACCATTCAAGGTGGTCATTACAATATTTGCATTTTCCACTTCATCTATTGCTTCCAGTTGTTCCTTGATCTGAGAGACCCTTGTAAAGTAAGACTGGATGGTTTCTACATTCTGGATCTTTACATTCTTCAATTGGTTTCTCAAAGTCATCTTCCGGTTTATGTTATTCCCTTCAAACAATTTGGTTAGGGCATCAAACATAACTTGAGTTGTCTTTAGTGAGGACACCTATGGTATGAGGTGATCCTTGATTGAATCAGCAATAATCCTCTTTTCCAAAACCAACTTATTCTTGTGTAAGGTCATACCCTCATCTCCCTCTCAAACTGGAACCTCCTCACTGATATAGGAGTCCAACTCATTTTCTTCCAGGACTAGGAGATCCTATACTTCCAAGCTCAAAAGTTATCATCTCCCTCAAGATTTTCATCAAGCTTGGTATGATGAGACATCTTAGTTGAGAACCTCAAATGGAAATGCAAAAGATTTATATCTTACTAGGTCAAGATGTCGGATCTGGATTTGGAGCTGAAATTATGTAATGTTGGTTCAAAAGCAGATTAGGGTTTTTCTTTTTTGGAGTTCTATTCAACCAAATGCTTTGATATTGATATGTGAGGAGGATATCAATCCAGGCCTAGGCTCACTGAAAAATTCCACTTCTGTGGAAAGCCCTAATTTCTAGCAGCAGTGTCGGGTCCAAAACAAAAAAACCTCATAATTGGATTCTACTTCAACAGAAAGATGTGCCATAGGGATGAGAGTTATTCCAGCCTTCTTTTGCTGAAAATTTGTGGAGAGAGATCCACAAAGTAGGAATCCCTAGTTACTATAGCTGCATAGTGTCTTCTTCTCAGGTTAGCACTGATACCATGTTAAATTTTTAACATTAAGCTAGCATTATATTAGGATATTTAACTAAGAGAATAACAAGCACAAAAATAAAACACAAGAGACAATGAACACAGTGTTTTTCCTCAGGGAAACCATAAATGGAGAAAACCCTGCAACTTCCTCAGAGATAGAATCAACACCAAAAGTAAAACCCCAAAACAGTAAGATGATCTCCTGACAGCAGTAACCTTATTTCTTCCTAGCCCCAGTGTCTTCTTCTTCCTCAGCTATGTTCTACAACTGAGTGTGAGTGAGTGTGTGATAAATAGAGAGGCTAGCTCTCTATTTATACTAATTCCCAACTTGACTAAACCCTACTAGGGTCGACTTCTCTAGGAGAGTCTAATAACCCTAGTTCCCCGGAACTATGAGGACTTTAACCCTTGATCAATAGGAGGGTTACCCATAATGAATTGACATGACTTGTTTACATTATAGAACCTCCCTATAGGAACATCAGGGCATGACATGACTCAAGTACATTACAGACACATCCCGAAATAAACATCGGGGTACAATGCATAAGATATACAGGTGAATACATTTCGAAGCTACAATTACATCAACAATATATACATAATTACATGTCTTAAAAGGTCAATTTGAAATTATAAAATGTCAACTTAAAAATATAACATAAAATAATATACAAATAGCATAAAGTAGGCTTATAGAATCCTACCTAGGGTATTTTTCCTCTAGGTTCTAAAAGCTACTAAAATAAGTGAATCACTTCAAATGAAAGGCTAGAATGATATGGAGGGAGGGAGTCATGCCCCATATAACAAAGAAAATTCTATAAATACTTCAACACTGCCCGTCAAACCAATAGTATGTCCTAGGAGGAAGGATCCCAACGAGAGAGAGAACCAACGAGTTGAAGTTCCAGGAGGGCGTCTGAGGTGGCTATGAAGGGAGGCCATGTCTCATCGCTAAAACAAAAGACACCCATGAAAGGAAATAAGGTGTGGGGTCATGTGATCCAATAACCAACCCATGGGTGCCTCACACACCAACCCCTACTAGTTCCATTAAGCCATAGTACTCCTAAGGAAGGACCAAAGGTCCTTACCATGAATGCCATTGCTGAGTAATACCCCTCCTAGTAAAAAATGGCCTGTCTCTCCCTGGGGAATTTGAATGTATGTTGGGTAAAAGTGCAGTGTAACATACCCCATTGGTAATGTGGCATTGTCCAAACATACTTCTACTGCAAAAAACATACCCACAACACTTGTACCACACTCAAAGGACTACAAAGAACCCATACAAAGTAGTTACGTTATGGTACAAGGACCCATTCAAGGCTCTTGACTCTGAAAAGATTCAAGAATTTCCCTAAGGCATTCATTTTCCTTCCTTGGCCATCTTCAAGGCCTTGTCACCCATACTTAGTGTGCAAAATCTCTTAATCACATCCATATCCAACCATGATTCTAAAGACCCATGAGAAAGGGTTTGTAGGTATTGTTCATGGTGATTAAGCCTAAGAAGTCGTGTTTAGGGAACAAGGCCCATTATTCTCCTCTTACAACATTGCATAGGCCTCTAGAAACATTCCTCATGCATAACTGACTTATTAATGGCACACATAGCACCCTTATAGGTGATTGTTAATCATAATAGATCATATGTGGAGATTTTAGGGTTTTTCAATGGTACTTGAGCTTGGAAATATCTTTTTCAGGCTTGAGGATAATGATTTCGTCCACCAACCAATGTAAAGGGACTTAGTATATTGTTTCCCTAGAATAACTATGGTTAAGGCCTTGATACCCATCCACTATGAATGAAAATATATTAATGTCTCTCATAATGAGTGCCTTATGAGAATATCCCATAGTGAGGGATCATTTTGTTGTGTCTAATGTTTCTTCATGGAATTTCAGCTACATAAAGTTCAATTGGGCCTTCTTGTCCTTTTTTACAACCTCTATCGTGTGTCACACACCACACCCATTTTCAAAGCACAAAACCTACCCATGACACCTATATCCCAATTAAAGGCTTACATAAAACCATTACAAAGGACCAATTTCTTGGTACAAGGAATCACTTAAGGCTATTGAGTCTAATAAATTTCAAAAATATCCTTGAGGCACTTGTTTTTCTTCCTCAAACATTTTTGATTCCATATGGGCCATCCTCGATGAGAAAAATATCTTAATAGCATCCATATCCAATCTCGATGTTAAATACCCATAAGAGAGGGTATGTGTTGTGGTTTGCGGATGTTGTTCATGATGATTGAGCCTAAGAGTGTCTTGTAGGGAAAATTTCCCATTATTATCATCTTATGACATTGGATATACCTATAGACACATTCTTAGTGCACAAATAACCTATTCATGATGCACATGGCATCCTTGGGTCTTGTTGTTAAACAACTTAAATCATATGTGGAGTTTTGAGGGCTCATTAATGGCACTTGACGCTAAGAATATTTTTTCATGGATTGAGGATAATGCTTCCCTCCCCCGACAAATTTGAAGGTGTTGAGGATGTTTTTTCCCTACATCTCAACTATGGTTAAGGCCTTGAGGCCCATATATGATGTTTGAAATACATTCTAATGGAATCCATATCCACATCTTAGGGAAAAGACCCCCTATTGCGGGATTGCATTGTTTTTTAAGGTATTTTTCATGCAACTTGAGGTCAATAATTCAATTAGGTATTAAAGCCCTTGTTTTCCCCATTGTTGATGTGCAATGGTACAAACCTATTTCTAGTGCACAAAACTACTATGGACACTTGTGTCCCACTCAAAGACCTGTATAGAACCCCAACAGATGATTTATGTGCTGGTATAAGGACTAATTCAAGGATCATTATTATGAGAAGGTTAAAAAATATCCTCGAGGAACTTTTTTTCCTCCCTTGATCATGTTTAGAGTCATGTGACCCATCCTTAATGTACAAAGTATCTTAATGAAATCCATATCTAAGCATGATTGCAAAGACCCCCAAGAGATGGTTTCTATTGTCGTTTGAAGGTGTTGTTCATATTGTTTAAGCTTGGAAAGTGAAATTTAGGGAACAAGACCCATTATTCCCTTATTATGACATTGAATAGACCTTTAGGAACATTCCTAGTGCACAAATAACCTACTAATGACATACATTGCACCCTTGGAGGTTACTGTTAAATAACAAAGATCACATGCGTACATTTAAGGGTTCATGAATGGATCTTAAGAAAGAAAATATATTTTTATGCCTTGATGATAATGCTTCTCTCCCCTAACCATTGTCAAGGTATTGAGGATGTTGTTTCCATACCATGAATATGGTCATTGATACCATCCATAGTGCATGCACCCATATGCAATTCCTCTGAAATAGACTCCCTATTGAGGAATCATGTTTGTGTATATTTTTTCTCATGGAACTTGATCTTGAGAAGGTTAAATAAGGGATTAAAGCCCTTTATTACCCCATTTAAAATTTGGAACTATCCAAACATATTTCCAATACACAAAACATATCCATTACACATGTATCCCACTTAAAGGATTGCATAGAACCTCTATAAAGGACCAATTATCTTCTACAAGAATTCATTCAATCCTACTAAGTATGAAAAGATTCAACAATATCCTAGAGGCACTTGTTTTCCTCCCTCAACCATGTTTAATTATTTGCAACCCATCCTCTCCTCCATCTATGGGGATTCTCATCACCTATCTACCCCTACTAGAAATTAATAATCTCTAACTCTAGTCCCTCTTCTCCCATTCCCTTCCTTATGTTCCTCCCCTGGCATACTATCTCTCCACCCCTAAACCTCCTCTCTTCTCTCATTTTTTCCTCTCCATCCCTATCTAACCCTACCCATTGTAATATTTATTTTAAACATAACTTATATATTTATCTTTTGAAGGAAAATAAACAACACATAGTCAACCCCTTTTTTTTTATACATAGAAGAACACATATACATTCCTTGTGCATGTGTGTCTAGGAATATTTCTGCATTCTGAAAACGTTCATGTGTTCGGAACACATGCACACTCTTTTATTATTTTTTAAATTTTTGAAAAAGATCTGGCATGTCTATGCAGAGGTTTATCAATGGGAAAACCTATATAAACAGAAGCATGTGTGCATTCCTAAGAGTACACATATGTTCTTAATTTAACAACATGTGTGTTCATATTGCAATGAATAGGGGAAGCAATTCCTTGTGACCCCCTTGTACTTATAATGGACATCTTGGTTCAAAAAAGAGGAAAATTTAAGACTTGGAGGAGGAATGTGCAAGGTTGGAATTCATGGCCATAACACTCAGCAAAGGTTCTCCCTCATAAACTTCAAATATCAAGGTTCTTCCTTCCTTTAACATTTTCAGACCCTTGTAACCCATACTTGGTGTGCAAAAAATATTAATGGAATTCATATTCAACCTTGATGCCAAAAATCCTAAGAGAGGGTGTGTGATGTAGTTTGCAGTGTTGTTCATTATAGTTTATCTTGAGAAGTGGCATTGAGGTCATAAATCCAACCTCTCCTCACCTTCACATTTACTCTAAATACATCTCTACTTATATTACTCTACTTCTATATATTCATCTCCTATTCATTACAAATCTAATACATGTATCCCCTACCCCACCTTGTAAACCCATCCCCCTATTGGATCATCCTCCTCCTCAACCCAACCCTCTATTCCCCTAAAATTTCTTGCTACCTCCTCTTCACTCCAACCCAATACAATACCTTAATATGATCCCATTAATTCCCCACCTTAACCTTACTAACACACTGCACATTCTCTCATGCACCCACCCCCTCCCACTCACTCTTTTCTTTTGTCTATCCCTTCCACTCCATATTACACTCTCTAAACCCATATTCTCTCCATTACTCCCCCTCCTCATCCTCCCCACTCCTCCATTCCTATCACATACCCATAAACCCTTCCCATTAACTCTACCCTGTCTATCCCATTTGCGCATTCTTATTTCTCATTCAACCCTACCCATATATCCCAACCCTCCATTCATATCACATGTTAAACCCTACCATTTATATCCCAACCCTCTATAATTGTTTCAACTCTATCCCTTATGTCCCTTCACATCAGAATTGACCTCCTCTTTTGTCACTTAACTTACCTAGCCATCCTTAACTACCTTTCACCACCCTTCTTCACTTGTGTTCCCCTTTGTCCTTAAAACTACTTTCTCCCATCTCTTGAGTCTCTCATCACCTATCCACCCCTACCCCTACCCCTCATTGGTAATATCTATATCTAATCCTTCTTATCCCATGCCATTCCTTGCATGCCTCCCCCCTCATACTGTCTCTCCACCTCTATACCTCCTCTCTTTTCTAATTTGTTCCTCTCCACCCTACTTAACACTACCCATCATAATATTTCTTTTATACACAACTTATATAGTTATCTTGGGACAAAAAAAAACAACAAACAATCGACCCTTTTGTTTATTTACAGACAGAGGAACACATGTGAGTTCTTAGTGCATGTGCACCTAAGACTGTGTGTGCATTCCAAAAACACACACACTTTCATAAAGCATGCACAATTTTTTACTCTTTTAAATTTTGTCAAATAAAAATGGCATGGGTGCATGGAGGTTCGATCAGGGACCAAACCGATGTAAAAAAAACATGTGCATGTTCCTAAGAGTGCACATGCATTTTTAATTTAGCAACAAGTATGTGTTCATTTTGTAATGAAAAAGGGAAGAAACTCATTACAAACCCCTTGTAGTCATAATGGACATCTTGGTTCAGAAAAAAGAGGAAACTTGAATACTTAGAGGGGGAATGTGAAAGGTTTAGGGTTTAGGGTTATAACACTCATCAAACGTACTTCCTCATCAACTTCAAATCTAAGTATTGTAGTGGGGTCTTTCCTTCCAGATTTAAAGGAAGAATAAATAGTTCATCAAATGTGGGAAGATATGGAAGTAGACAAGAAAGAATATCCTCCCTCCAATCATGCCAAACATGATTCCATGAGAATATTTTCTTTCTCGTATATGTGTAATTGGAAATGTACTATAATTTTTATTGTTTCTAACTGTCTTTTTTCAGAGTTTACACTACTAGGAGTCCAAGGTTTAAAGTTTAATCTTGTGAACAATGCTACACAACTTTATAGGTTGTATTAGGTTGTGAGCTTAGGGTAGATTTTTTCTGGACTTAACATGCTCTACGTTTATAATATCTCATTGTTCAAAACTTAGTTACAACCTCTTTTAAATACATAATTAAACTATTTATATTTTAAAAATATTCAGTTTGATTTATTCTAAAAAATCTATTATCTTTATAAAATTTAGTATAATCTAAAATTGTTTATTATTTATAAATTACTACAAAATTGAGTTTGATTATTAAATATATATTATTAATTTGGTAAAAGGTGTAATTTGGGAAAATAATTTTCACTTAAAAACCATTTTTAAACATTCAACCAATTTTGTTGAAATATTATTTTAAGTAAGTCCAAAATAAATAGTGAAGTAGTATTGCTACAATTAATCTCTAGCTTGCATTAGCTCCTACACACGATATATAGAGGTTGGTCACATTATTCATCCATTTAAATTTTCAACATATCTACCGAGAAAAGAATCGGGAAGTATACTCTCTTTCAAAGAAGGGCCTTCTTATGATGGATTGAACATGGCAGCGCTGGGTCACTACGATTGATTATGTGTTCGAGTTCTCTCTTGACCATTATGATGGTTTTCTAGATAGACATTTTTTTGTACTTATCTACATAATCGTTTAATGCATGAATTATATCTATGCTAATTTTTTCTTTTCTGATCTCATGAGCAGTTGTTCTACATTAGTCACAGTGGAACAATTGTAACAACCCTAAATAAATAAGTAAAAACAAACAATAATAAATAAATAACCAATTTTTTTTGTTACATGACTTTGATATTATACCTTAAAATTAAAAGTTAAATTGACAAAATAAACCTTCCTATGGTTGATGAAGTTAAAACCCTAGATGCTTGATTTTTTTGTAAAACATTGCTTGATGATCATCAAATTTTGAAGTTTTTCGATGGATCCACTAAAGATTTGGGAAAGAATCGAAAGTTTATACGTGAGGCTTACTTAGCTTACTCTAGCACATATTTTTCAATTGCAGCTATCTAAGTTAAAACATCTCTACATCAAAGTTTCAACGTAGAACAAAAGGTGAACTAGCCATCAGTGGAAACATGGGTTAGAATGAAATTTATGGGTCGAGTTCATATATGGAAATTTTTTTTTTTCAAATCCATTGACAATGCTTTAAAACTGTCATGCATAACCTTTGACCAACAATATTTTAATAGGTTTTATTGAGTTTTTACCATTGTCATTTTGGAACGATAGATCCTACAGACAAGGTTGTGTGGGAAGTCTTTGAAGTAGGGCTTCAGTCCACCAAAAGTGAACTATTCACTCCCTACGAGTTTCAATGCTCAGTTAGGAAATGGTTTATAGGTTTATCGTCATTGGAGTCTCAATTTTTACCTTGAAATAGGTATGTCGAACTTCTTCTGCTTATGATACATCTATCCTCTTCAATTTAAGAAAACGTTCATAGGTGTGCATACAACAACAAAAAAATATGACTCTTCTCAGTTTAGGTATACCTCTAAACCCTACCTTAGTTTTCTAGTTTTTCTTTTTCTAATGAAATCATGCATAGGTTTTGCAAATTGTAATGGAATTTTTTTTAAAAACTCAATGTGGGGTTGTGAAGGCACACAATACTCAGTCTGCAATCCTCTCCTCGATTTCCTTTAGTACTGGTAAGTCCTCGGATAAAATTTCGGTTCTATCCTAAACCCACAGTCCATAAATGGTATTCTTGAATATTTATTCGCATTCAGTTCGATGAAGATGAAGTGAAAGTTGCGATGTGGATTTTTGTTCTGTACGCCATTTTTGTTTATACAAATCTTGTTAGTTGGATTTTTAAATTTACAAAAACCATACTGCTGAGTTGTCTATATTTAAATTTTGAAACTAATCCTACTATCATGCACAATTCTCATCATGACCATGTAATGAGAGCCAAAAAATCATAAATTGCCTCAAATCCTCAAAATGTGAATTAGTTAGACCCTGGCCAAGACTCATATTTTTATACTTGTGTCCACCACCTCCTTTTCCCTTTATGAAATGTGTGTTACCCCTTTCATTAACGCCACTTTTCAGTTGAAAATGAGTTGTGCCATCACCTACTCTCTTTTAGCAATAAGCAGTGGAGCCCTGGTAATTCTCTGACTCTATAGAAAAAGAGTGGTTCTCAAGTTTCAAAAGGAAAAAGAGAATATTCACGAAGCTTCTCGAAGATCAAATTCGTGGAATCCTCATCCCTACCTTTTTGGACCATCTATAATTGAGATCCCCATTAGTAGGATCTCCCCTCGACCTCATCCACCATTTTCTCAACCATTCCTACC
Source organism: Pseudotsuga menziesii (assembly GCA_001517045.1). NCBI lineage: Eukaryota > Viridiplantae > Streptophyta > Pinopsida > Pinales > Pinaceae > Pseudotsuga > Pseudotsuga menziesii. The sequence goes on from LPNX010572010.1 coordinate 117,567, forward strand.
CTCCCAAGAGATATAAGTACTGGTTCACCCCCCATGGGTAAAGGGACAAAAGTTATGCTACAGCACCAAAGTTCTGGCCAAATATAGGGTGAGCATAAGGAAGATAAGTTGAAGCTTTAAGGAAAATACTTTTCATGATAGGAGACATCTCAACACTAAGGAATATTGGTTGTAATCTCTCTCTTTATTTGACTATGCAATAAAAATTTGCTTTCCCATAATTCTCATTGTATTTCAATCACAGGTTTTATTATCAAACTCCTTATACTTTGATATAGGATTATAGATTGGTTTTGGTACTTTTAATCTTGTGTACTTTGTGATGTGTTGTTACAGGTAAACTATGGATATCTACAACTCTTGAATAGTGGATCATTACATTGTATTACAGGAGAAAGTTTCATTCCAAACATTTGTTTATCTTAGGGAAAGTACTTGTTATAGCTGATTTTACCACACTTGGTTGATCACATGTTTATGGCCTTCCATGTCTCTTTGCAGAATATTTGGAACCTATGGACTTATATTATACTTTGATGTTCCAATATCATCCCCAAAAATCACCTGTTTATACCTATACATGACTTTTAAATCCATACTTGCATGTATACGCAACTTTTGACCTCAAACCTGCATACATCAGGATGTTTGCATAAAGACAAATATTTTTGGAGTTTTCCTCATATGAGTCTGAATATCTTGAATCTTGGCCTTCCATATTCCTTGAGAATGCTCAGAATTGACCCTCCTATTAGCACCATATTTAAAAAATTTGGATTATAGAAGGTTTTGGGGGAAGAGACCTTATCGGAAAATATTGGGAAGGCACCCTTAGAGTTAACATAGGTGCTGAAGGAATTTGTTGCGGAGAATTCTCTCTTTAGAACAAGTAGAAACAGTAATAAGGTAAAGAACAACGTGAATCGACAACTCCGATTCAAAAGGATAAATATAAACGATGAAAGGGCATTTTGCGGGTCAGAGATGCCAAAAAAAACACGGTTGTTGTATTTGCGACATGCGTTAAATGGGAACCATAATGGAAGGTGGACATTAATCTAAGGATAGATCAATAGTGACAGAGAATTATCTATAGCAGACATGCTCGGTTGCAGAAGCTTTTACAAATTGTGAAATATGCTAAAGGGGGGAATAATCGGAGGGCTGATATGAAAGAAAAGATAGATCTGTGATCATGGTACATTTTCATGATATGAACTAGCATGAAAGGGGTTTGGATTTCAATCCGTGAAAATTTGTAGAACCCACCAAGATAGACGATTACAAAGAGAAAGCGATCTTGATCAATGGATAAGAAACATTCCGCGATCAAGAATTGCACACTCGATCAAGGGAGGAAAAGATGGCGGAATGTTAAGACTCTTAGGTGTGAATTGTCCCGATGAAGGTAATTTGGAGATTGACGGTGGAGGTATATTTTCCCAAATTAAGCTACACATACTGGTAGTATGCAATCTTTGACACAAGGAACTTGTATATCAAAGGCTCAGATTGCAAAGAGAAAGGATGTATTGTGCAGATTGTATGGAGAAGCATAGAGATTATGCGATATACAAAATTATAAATAGGTCTATATGGAGTTGAAAAGGTTTTTCTTTTCCAAAGCCTCGAGATTGACGAATGCCCCAAATGCATACAGAGTTCCAGTGTAGACAAATCGGAACATTGTGCTAAGGAAACAAGGTAGGCACCCTGATACTCCCTTAGTGCTGTTGAAAATGGAAAAAGTAGGAGAAATAGAAGTGGTAGATGTAGGGGATAATGCAGAATCAGGGGTTATAGGTTGGAGGGAAGAAGAAAGTCTCATGGATGAAAATAAGTCCTAGAAAGAGAAATCAAAAGAACAAATGCAAGATTAACCAAAATAAATACTCAATTGCATTACTCTCTTCTAGAAATGAGATGGATGTATACCCTGCTGCAAAAAAGAAATTTGACATTAATGAAGGACAATGCCAGGCTCTACAGGAAGATTAGGCTGTCAAGGTTGTAAACAAATAATTAAAACCCTAAATCTTAAGCACATCTTGCTCTGGAAACCCTAGCAGAGGAAGCAATAATCCTTTAGGATCTAGAGGCAGCCTATGATGCTGCTGCTATTCCAAACCCTATGCAGGTTGCAGAAATACTAGAAGGTTAGAATTGAAGCTCTAAAGCCTTAGGACAAAGGGTGATTAAAAGTTTGATTAAATTTTGAAGAAACAGAGCTTTCGATGGCTTAGGAGAACACCACATATGTTCATTAACCACCGAAAACAGAGCTTTCAGTAGCTTACAGACCTAGAATTTTGCTTTCTTAGCCATCGAAAGCAGAGAACAGTGCAGCAAGGCATAGTTCCACACATAACCGACTTTGGTTGATCCAAATACCTCATGGATGATTTATAAGGTTGAAAATTAATTAAAGGCACTAGTATCTTGGGTCTATTCTAGTTTTGAAGTTGCCATCGAGGTGAAGTAAGCTCACAAACCCTACCTACTCTAACAAAGTGTGACTTGTCTGCCAGATAGCAAGTCCGAGTTCTAATTCAGTGTTCACTACAGTTATTTAAGAGTTCAAGGAGTAAGAAAGTGTTGGAGTTAGGTAGATTAGCACTTAAGTTAGGGTTTTTTACCTAATTTTTGCAAAACAGTTATGTTTATCTATTTTTAGTAAATTTGTTCCAACTTTTTAGTATCTGAAATAAATTTTGTAAAGGCTATAAAGCCTGTGACTAATGTTGAAGCAAGGGTTTGAATTCAGAGAATTTTAGACCCTTATTGTAATCAGGCTTCTCATGTTCTTCATCACTTAATATAAGCTCTTTTTGCATTATATGTTCAGGTTCCATCTGTTTTTTGTTCTGTACTTGTGCTTGGATGTTTGATTCAGGTTTATTCTTTTTGTTTAATACCAGATAGTTGTCATCCTATCTCTATGTTGATGAGTTTAATTGCAAGTATCTTTCCTTGTTATGATTAGCCATTCATATGTGAGTGCCTTATATATGAATCTACTAGCATAGTGAGTTCTTCATTTATTCACCTTTAATACAAACCCTCTAAACATTGATAGTTAGAATCCTTGTCTATTTGATTGAGTATTATGCATGTCTTGAGTGAGTGAGGTCTTATTGGTCATCTAACTTGATCCATTTAGAAAACCATTAAAAATTTTGAATTTACTAGGCATCCTCGAGCTACAACCTAGAGGAGTTTCTTGGACAGCTAACAAATTGGCGTTGTTTCTGGGGAGAAGAGATTGAAGCTCAACTTCCCTTGGGGATGAAATAGGCCCTAATTTGATGATAGACAAATTTGGAACACCGTTTGGGTTGTAATCATCTATCTAGCGACTCCATTGGAATAAGGTGGCTTCAAGAATACCAAGTATTAAAGAAAACCCTCAAGGGCCACCAGTAACACTTGTTTCAGATCCTGAAAAGATTATAAGGAGAGGAAGAGATTCACAAACGTAGGCTTCCAGATCTGCAAGGGGAGTTACATCAAGTAATTCCAGAGGTATTTCTCTACTTCCAAAGGTATTTCTTCTATCACATCAAATAGAACTCCCTTTAAATCTTCTTCTATTGAAGCATCTAGTTCTCAGTTCTCAGGAATTTATAAGTGAATCAAAAAAATTTAGGGTTAAGGAATCTTCAAGCACTGTTTCTTGTGTAGATCCAATCCCTAGTGACTCCACTGAGGTAGATGTACCATCAATTGTTTCTCAGCTAGAACCCACACCAGCAACATATCCTTCTTCCCTTTCCATACCAACATTGAATATGGCTTCCCCTCTGACCAAGATGGAAAGGATCCTTGTTGCCATATATGTCCCTCTAAATTTGCTAACCCCCTTTCTGCTATGCCTACTAAATATTATCTAAAATACATGCCTAAGTTTACTGGGGAAGGAGATTTCACAGCTGGGGAGCATTTAGAGGCATTCTATAGTTATGCTGAGAATATAAACATTGAACAAGAAGTTGTGTGGACTAGGTTTTTTGTGCAAATTCTAGATGACTAGGCTAAGAAATGGTTCAAAGAGTTACCTGTTGGATCAATAGCTGGAATTGAAGCACTACATGACATATTTTTGAAGCATTGGGGAGAAAGGAGAGACCACCTTCACTATATCATTGAATTTAGAAATTTGAGAGAGAATGGTGAGTCTTTTTCCAATTTCACAAAAATATTTAACAAAATGTTCAGCAAGATCCCTACTGAGATCAAGCCAATTGACACTTCATCCAAAATCACTTATGCCAATGCTTTTGATTATGAGTTTCATCTTCTTCTCAAAGAAAGAATATTTGCTTCTTTATTACTCATGCAAGATGTTGCTCTTGAGGTTGAGTCTAATATTGTTGCATGTCAGAAGGTTAAGGGAAAAATGGACAGGGAGAAGCAACCCTCAAATCCTCTAGGGGCTTCTTCATCAGAGAATAAAATGGAGAAAATGGCCAAAATGTTGGACAATTTGACAGCTGAAATGTCTAGACTTAAATACCGAGGGAAAATAGCTGTGAGAGGTAAAGGGACAATTGATTTTTATCCCAGAAGCCCTAATTTTATCCCTTACACAAGAAATAACCCACCATCTCAGATCCTTCAAAGGGATAGGAATCAAGCTAAGGATCAAAGAATCAGAGCTCCTTTCCAAAACGTTGTGCTAGAATAAGAACAAGAGTTTGCTTAAGAAGAAGGGGAGGCAGAAGAAAATATCAACTGCATGGAGGATGAAGTTGATCTCTCTTTCCTGACACAAGCAGACTATTAGGAAGTCCTCATGAATGAACAGATCACTGAAGAATCCTTATATCAAGTAGATGATCAAGAAGGTTATAATTTGAGATCCACAATTGTTGCTCCTATGAAGAAGAGTCTTGACCCTACAAACCAACCTGCTCCTCCTGCTAAAATATTGTTGCTCCTGCAAAGAAGATGGTTGCTCCTCCAAAAAATCACCAAATGCCATTATAGCCATCAGTCCATGATCCTATTCAGCTCAAAGCTCCACCACAAGAAGTAAGAAATTCTGACAAATTATCCTATTCCTTCAATCTTGAATCAGAAATTCAAAAATTAAAGATCCATTTTCCCTTGATAGAGCTTATGAAGAATGATTCCTTCAAGTCATCCATACTGAAATCTCTTCATCCAACGACACCCATAGATGCTGACTTTGTGAACTTGCAAGATGATAATCCCACAGTAATCCTAGGTCCTATGATTGAAGAGATGGATGAGTCTAGTCCACCTCTCTACATATCCGTGAACATCCATGACAAGATCCTTCACAACCGTTTGCTTGACTTAGGAGCATCCCACAACCTAATGCAAAAGGCATTGATGGATGATCTTGGCCTCAACATTACAAAACCCTACCATGATCTTTTCTCTTTTGACTCTAGGAAGGTCAAATTCCTAGGCCTCATAAAAGACATTGTCATAAAGCTCTCCCAGCTGCCTTCAAAAAGCATAGTGATGGACATAGTAGTGGCTGACATCCCCCCTAAGTTTGGCCTTCTCTTGTCTCATTCATGGATTAAAAGTCTAGGTGGTACCCTATAGATGGATCTTAACTATGCTACAATACCAATGTTTGGAGGAGAAACAAAGAGACTTTACAAAGAGAATTAGTTTACCTACTTCATCAATAATGTCAAGAATTCTATAAATCATCCCATCTATGCAGTAGACACTAAATTTGGGGCATGCATCCTGCAGATAGATGATTCCCAACCAACATCCATGCAGCTTACAAATCCTACCTATCAGCCACCTGAGGAAGTAACCACCTCTATCTGGAGCATGTTTTTTGATGGGGCCAGTACTCAAGCCTCAGCAGGTGCGGGTGTAGTCCTGATTTCTCTTTCAAAGGAGACTATCCATTTGTTTTATAAGCTTGATTTCAATACTACTAAAAACATAGTAGAGTAGAGTATGAGGAAGTGTTGTTGAGAGTGAAGGATGCTAAGGAAATGGGAATCATGTGCCTAAAGATCTTTGGAGATGCAAATATCATCATACATTAGGTGAACAATACTTTTCAAGCAAAGAATGTCAAGCTGAAGGCATACTGAGATGAGGTATGGAAACTCAAGGGACTCTTTCATGTTTTTTGAACTCTCCTATATACCTAGAGCTATGAACCATATATTTGATTCCCTTGCTATCTCTACAAGTATGTCCATTCCCCCTTTGCCTCCTAAGATGAGCTATGAGATCCAAGTCAAGTACAGGCCATCCCTCCCTGATAATGTGAAATTTTGGCTAGTTTTTGAAAATGATGATGAACTCAGTAAATTTCTCCAAGTCATAGATGAGTTTTTTGATATGCATATTGATTGATCAAGAAAACCTACATATGGAAGAATCCCAGAGGCCCAAATCAGAAGATAAAATAGGAAAACATAATATTGTTCAATTGCCTAGAAATTATATACCTCGGGGTTTAGTACCCTTGAGGAGATTTTTTATCATAATGATGCCTCCTTTAAACTTGTGAAAAGGGAGAAATACCTTGCTGTCCATGAGCACAACCTATGTAGCCAAAGTCATCCAAAATTCATAAATTTGTCCTCTGAGTTGACTACTGATCAGAACTCAAAAATTTGTAGTCTTATGAAAGAGTTTGCTGATGTATTTGCTTGGGAATACAATGATCTGAAAACCTATGACACAGCTATCGTCCAACATAGGATTCCCCTAGAAAACGACACCATCCCTTTCAAACAAAAGCTTAGACCTATAAGTCCCCTCCTACTGCCAATGATTGAGAAAGAAATCCAAAAGCTTCTTAATGCAAAAATCATAATCCCACTGAGATATTCCAAATGTATTGCAAACTTAGTGATAGTAAGGAAGAAAAATGGGGAGATTAGGTTATGCATTGATTTCAGAAACCTAAACAAATTATCCAAGAAAGACAGCTACCCCTTACCCAAGATCATGAGCATCTGTTACAAGGGGTCTCAAGAGCTAGTGTCATGTCATTCCTAGATGGTTTCTCTGGCTACAATCAAGTTTCCATACACCCTAATGATCAAGAGAAAACTGCATTTACCACTCCTTAGGGTGCTTTCATGTATGCTAAGATTCCATTTGGGCTAATGAATGTTGGGGCCACCTTTCAGAGAGCCATGGACATAGCTTTTGTGGGATTGAAAGACAAGTTTGTTCTCATATACCTTGATGACCTCACTGTTTACTCTAACAGCCACAAAGAACATTTACAGCACTTGAGGAGGGTTTTTTTTAAATGTAGATAGTTTGGGATATCTCTGAACCTAAAGAAGTATCAATTTTCTCTCAGGGAGGGCAAACTCCTAGGTCACATAGTTTCAGCAGAAGGTGTGAAGATTGATCCTATTTGAGTTGAAGCAATCCAGAAGCTGTCCATACCTAGGTCAAAAAAGGACATTCAGTCAATCCTAGGTAAGATAAATTTTGTCAAGAGGTTTATCCCAAATTTTTCTGAGTTGGTAAAACACATAACCTCTATGTTGAAGAAGGAAGCTGAAATCAAATGGATAGAGCAAGCAAGAAACTCTTTTGAAGCCATCAAGAAGGCTATCATGGAAGCTCCCACTCTGATTAGTCCAGACTACACCAAGGGCTTATACATTTTCTCCTTTTCTTCCTATGACATAGTGGCAACAGTTCTGTTACAGAAAGATGATGAAGGCCTTGATCACCCCATTTCCTTTTTCAACAAAACATTGAGGGATGCTGAATTGAAGTATGATCCTATCGAGAAACAATCCTATTCTCTCATCAAGTCACTAAAATCCTTCATAATTTACATCCTACACACAAAGTTCCTGTCCTATGCCCCTTCAGCTGCTGTGAAGGATGTTTTGACCTAGCCTGATATTGATGGAAAGAGTGACAAATGGATTTCCAATATTATTGATTTTAGCATAGAAGTAAAGCCCACCAAGCTAGTGAAAGGCCAAGGCCTAGATAATCTCATGGTTGAAGAAAATTTTGATCTATTGAGAATGAATCTCATTGGTATAAGTTCAGAAAAACTGTAGACAGAAGTAGCAACAGAGGTAGCAGCAGAGATAGTTTAGGAGCAACATGACAGCCAGCAGGTGGTTGAGAACCTGTCTTCATGTGAGTGGTACTCAGGTATTATTCAATTCTTACGAAGTTTAGAAGTTCCCCCTGAGTTGACCCTGACTCAAGCACGGGATCTTAAGATTAAGTTTGTTAAATTTTGTATAATTGATAAACTCCTGTATTGGAAAGATCCTTCTGGTGTTTTGCTAAGATGCTTAAATAAAGAAGAGTCGGTTCAAGGGACACATCAGTTTCATTCAAGCACATGTGGGGGGCATCATTACTAGAATACTACAGCCCATAATATTTTGAGGGTTGGGTACTATTGGCTTGTTCTTTTCTCTGATGTGTGTACCTTTGTAAAATCTTGTGAAAAATGCCAAAGATTCATCGAAAAGCAGCAGCTCGGATCTTTTCCCCTTAGACCTATTGTAGTGAATGGTCCTTTCCAGTGGTGGGGTCTTGATTTCATAGGTCAGATTAATCCTTCATCAAGTGGTCAGCACAAGTGGATCCTAGTAGCCACAGATTATTTCTCCAAGTGGATATAGGAAGTCCCCACAAGGAATGCCACTCACCAAGTCATTATGAAGTTTTTATATGAGAAAATATTTATCAAATATGGCTACCCAGTAAGGCAAGTGACTGATAATGCACCAGATTTTAAAGTCGAAGCATTGGTTAACATTTGTGAATCAATGGGAATTCAATTGATGCATTCTACTTGCTATTACCCTCAAGGAAATGGCCTTGCTGAGTCATCCAATAAGAGGGTAGTTAGAATCATTGGAAAAATATTGGAGAATAATCAGAAGAGATGGGATTCTAAGCTAAAGTTTTCTCTATGGGCTGACAAAGTGACCAACAAAAAATCCATAGAGACTTCTCCTTTCAAGTTGTTTTATTGTACCAAAGCCATTTTCCCCATTCAGCTGGTTCTGCCAGTTGCAAAGTTCTTTCAAGAGGAACAGGATGAAACAAATGACATGGTAAGGAGGATGCTTGATTTGGTTGAGCTGCAGCAAGTCAGGGAGAATTTGGTGGAGAATTCAGAAGTTCACTAAAAGAAGATTAAAATTATTTTTGACAAGAAGGCAAAGGTGGACAATTTTCAGGTTGGAGATTGGGTTCGAAAATGGGATGCTCTCAGGGAGGACAAGGGAAAGCATGGTAAATTTGATTCTCTATGGATAGGCCCTTTTGTGATAGCTCAGGTGCAATAGAAAAACACTTTCAAACTACAAAATATGGAAGGCGAGGAGGTGTTTGATGGCCCAATCAATGGGAAATTTCTAAAACTCTATTTCATCTAAGGATTCAAAGCCTTATTATTGTAAAAAAATTTCTTTTTTTTTTCAAAATAAATCCATGCCCAATGGAAGAGTAGAAGATAGGTTTAATTCTTATTTTTTCAGGAAAGGGATTTGGTCTAAGGTTCTTGGGACCTCACAGGAAGGTTCCCATCCTCGAGTAGGAGCCAGATGTTATCTCCTAAATAAATTAGTCTTCAATAGGTCAGACTCATAAAATTTATTTTTGCATAGTGATGAAGATTTCAAGGCACATCATGAAATATTTTTTGTGTGTTTAATAAAGTTGGAAACGCCTTGTACTCTGTTTCTTCAGAAAATTCAAAGTTTAGCTTTCGGTGGCTTAGGTGAACATCTCAACTATTCATTAGCCACCAAAAATTCTAGCTTTCAGCAACTGAAAAATTGGATCCAAGACTACCTTAACCACCGAAATCTCATTGACTCCGTTTTCTAATAAAAATTTTTGAAGATCAGCTTCCGGTGCCTTAGACGAACATCTCAATGTTCATTAGCCACTTAAAACCATAGTTTTTGGTAGCTTAAAAATTGGATCCGAGACTATCTTAACCACCGAAAGCTCCAAAAGGGGAAAATGGTTAGCACATCCATCACAATCAAACACAGTCAGCATGAAGAGCGCCACTATCAAGCACTTAACCGTCGAAAATACTGTACCTGCAATAAATCATGAGTTGGTAAAGAAAGGGTCGTTATAAAACCAAAGTGACTGATAAAGAACCCAAACCCTCACTACCCTCCACCTGTCCCGTGATTGTAATCGAACCACCACAAAGCATTGATTTCCAATTAGAATGATCACAGCACTAGCTATTTCATGGGTCTCATCAAAATTTACTGTCATTCTGCTCAAATCCCAATTTCCAATCAGTCCCCTCAAAATTAGCACCCTCACCTCAATTCATTCCACATTTCCTACATGCGTCCTCACTAATCAAATCCATCCCTAGATCCAGCATTATAATCTCCTTCCCCAAGGTTTGAATTTCAATTTTGCAGGTATAGAAGAACATTCAAGAAGATGAAGAGAGGAGGAGGACCTGCCCTAAGACGGGAATTGGGTGATATTGGATACCTCGAATCACATCTAGAGGTATGCCAATTTTTCAAAGACTTAAGCTACTATAGGTTATGTGAAAAATTCAGGGATCCCATCAGCAACTGGCAGAATCATTTTCTCTCTCCTTTAATGGATCGAAGGCAGCGATTTGCAAAGAGGAATTCCAAGTAGATGAGGCTCTGATAGTAGAAGTAACAAAGCTCCCAAGGACTAGGTAAAATTGGTTCAAAAACACTATCACAAAGGATGTGGAATTTAGTACTTACTTGAAGCCTGAGCATAAGAACATTGTTTGGAAGAAGATCATTCCCACAACCTAGCTTGAGGAAAACTCAAAACACTTATTGAAGGAAATCCTGGTCTATATAACTTGTGAGGGTAGGTATAATAGGGTAATGATATACCATTATAAATGAATGAACCATTTCACTGGCAGGAGCCCACTAAACCTACCTTTCTACTTACACAAGAGCCTGACCAAAATGTCCCATCAGGTTAAAACCCAACCCACCAAGATTGTAGGCAGGATATCCCATTATGGCCTGATCAAGATAATTGTCCTTGAATTGTTGCAGAGAAGGAACATAGCCTGGACCTGCTTCTTATTTTGGACTGAGTTTGAGACAGAATTACAACCAGAAGACAAAAGTAATTCTTCTTCAAAGAATTCCTCCATTCCTAGGAGTGGTAAGAAGAAGAGGAGGGCCATCTCTCCAATTATAGTGGAGCAGGCCTCTCCATCTCCCAAGACCAAAAAAGAAAAAAGAAACTTGGATTTCAGTGAAAAGGTAGAATATGTTCCAGCACCAGACATAAATATACTCAACCTACCTTACTCAGACTCTGAAGATGAAGAGGAACAGGAAACTAACCTAGCATATCAGTTTCAAGTAGGGCAGGAGGAGTTTCCATCACCCACACCAAAGGACAATCAGGGTGAACCAGTGACAGAGGCTTCCTCCAGTGAACCTAGTTATAACAAAATCAATCAGTTGCTGACATAGGTGTATGAGCTAGAATTCCTAGAGAGAGAATCAAAAGAACAAATGCAAGATTAACCAAAAGAAATACTCAATTGCATGACTCTCTTCTAGAAATGAGAGGGGTGTATACCCTACTGCAAAAAAGAAATCTAAGATTAATGAAGGACAACGCCAGGATCTACAAGAAGATCATGCTGTCAAGGTTGTAGACAAAGAATTCAAACCCTAAATATCAAGCACGCCTTTCACTAGAAACCCTATCAGAGGCAGCAATAAGCCTTCAGGATCTGGAGGCAACCTGTGATGCTACTGCTATTCTAAACCCTATGCAGGTTGCAGAAATACCAGAAGGTCAAAATTAAAGCTGTAAGTCCTTAGGACAAAGGGTGATTAAAATTTTGATTAAATTTTGAAGAAACAGAGCTTTCAGTGGCTTAGGAGAATATCACAGATGTTCATTAGCCACCAAAAACAGAGCTTTCGGCAGCTTACAGACCCATAATTTTGCTTTCTTAGCCACATAACCAACTTTGATTGATCCAAATACCTCATGGATGATTTATAAGGTTTAAAATTAATTAAATGCACCAGTATCTTGGGTTTGTTCCAGGTTTGAAGGTGCCAGCGAGGTGAGGTAAGGTCACAAACCCTACCTACTCTGACAAATTGTGACTTGCCTACAAGATAGCAAGTCCGAGTTCTAAATCAGTGTTCACTGCAGTTCTTTAAGAGTTTGAGGAGTAAGAAAGTGTTGGAGTTAGGTAGATTATCACTTAAGTTAGGGTTTTTGACCTAATATTTGCAAAACAGTTATGTTTATCTATTTTTAGTAAATTCGATCCATTTTTTCAAGATCTAAAATAAATTTTGTAAAGGCTATAAAGCTTGTGACTAATGTTGAAGCAAGGTTTCGACTTCGAATACTTTTAGACCCTTATTGTAACCAATATTTTCATGTTCTTAATCACTTAATATAAGCTCTTTTGCCATTATATGTTCAGGATCCATTTCTTTTATGTTCTGTACTTGTGCTTGGATGTTTAATTCAGGTTTATTCTTTTTTTCTAATACCAGATAGCTATCATCTTATCTCTGTGTTAATGAGTTGAATTGCAAGTAGCTTTCCTTGTTATGATTATCCATTCGTATGTGAGTTCCTTATATATGAATCTGCCAGCATAGTGAGTTCTTCATTTATTCACCTTTAATAAAAACCCTCTGAACATTGATAGTTAGAACCCTTATCTATTTGATTGAGTATTATGCATGTCTTGAGTGAGTGAGGTATTATTGGTCATCTGACTCGATTGATTTAGAAAACCATTAAAAATATTGAAGTTACCAGGCATCCTCAAGCTACAACCTGGAGGACTTTCATCGAGAGCTAACAAGTGATGTGTCTAATATTGCATCCATCTTTCACTACTACATCTTTTACCTTTAGAAATTCATTGCAATATCATTAGGGATGGAGGAATCAAACCACCAACCTCCTGCTTGTAGAGCAGGCACTCTTCCATTGAGATAGCACCCTTTAAGAATCGAGAAGAGGAGGAATATTAACACATAGATTTCATCATTTGTAATTCTAATAAAAGACAATAAGATCCAAAGATAGTCATGCTTAAAATCCAATTTATTTTTTCAAACACACTAATAAGCACAAAAATATAATGTAAAATGTAGTTGTGCTATGCAAACAAAAGGCATGTTCTTAAACAAAGAATTCCCCATCTTAGTATAAATAATAATTGTTATCTAGGGGTCCAATATGCCACCTTAAGGCCTATCATGTTAATGACTAACAGGCTATCAGCCTAACAACTAACATCAGAAACAATGTAACAACATTTGAATTTCTTCCTTTCCACATAACCTTGAATGTTAGAGGATTCAATGCAAATAGATGATACCTATGTATGGAAAACACTCATTGTATATAACATACTTTGAAGGATGACATTGCTCGGTTCCGAGAGGAACAATTCTCCCACAACACCATCCAATCAAATGAGAAGAAATCTGCAACATATTACTACTCATTAGCAAGTTTACTAAATAGAAAATACATTTTATTTTTACATATTAGACAACGATCTTGCAACACAACCATTCCTGAAACTGTCACTAATAATTTCTATGCACCAAACATGGAGAAAGAAAATATAGCAATAAATTATTACTTAAAATATAACCAACATGTATAGTCTTCATCAGTAACTTCATATGATTTAGAGTTTGCTCCAATTATCATAGTCATTGTTCCTTCTTTGGTTTCTCTATACCAACTTATTTGACTGTTTCCCTCCAATCCACCATAATATTTACCTTCTCCAACATACACACCAGGAGACAACTCCTTGATGGAAACATTATGTGCAGCTAAAGGATATTCCAAGTAAATAAGAAACAAACTTGAATGTTTTAGTTTTATGTTTAACAGTGAAAATTAAGACTTTAGCCATTCTTAAGATTGTAAATAGTGGTAATCAATGAACTGTCAATTTCAAGAGAAATCAACTCAACCTGGTGTACCTGGAAACCTGCTTCTTGCAATCAAATATTTTCCAAGCTTACCATCCTTCTGAGCAGGTGCCCACCATACTGCCAGATAAGCTCCCACATCTTCTAGCTTTGGAATATATGACCTATCAAATGAAAGAATTCTTACTGCTGTGTCAGGAGAACTTATTAACTGAATTTCATAATCAGCCAACTTACTAAATATACATTGTATCTCTTCCTCCATAACATACAAATGACAATAATAACAAAACCTACTATTGCCGGATAGACTACGAAGAAGCTTGGGAAGGGACTCAAAATGGTATGATCTTACAAGGGTCAGCAATATTTGTTGATGGAATGTTTTGATTTTTGTTAGAACAAATGACTAGGTTGTGGGTTACTAAGGGTCCACAAAAGGAGACTAAATAATATAAGGAAAACACAAAAGTTTCTCAGAGACAGCAAATTCCATGCATCAGAGGGAAGAAAAATAAGAAGCCATCAAATCATAACAAGAAATGAATGGTTAGTCCAAAGAAGCTAGTAGTTTGGTAATTTTTTGTAATTGATTTTGTATAAATAATCAATATCTCAAAGTATAATGTCTAAGAACCAAGTTTTGGTGCCATCTAGTTATGATTAATGAAACTCGATGGGTGTAGTTGTAATCTAATAACTCTGTTGCATTTGGTGCAATGTCGTGGTGATTACACTGAATAATGTTGTGTAATGTTTGTTTTATTACATGGAATTTGAATGATTTTCAAATACATAATATTTTGAATATGGATTCTGTATGTAATTTTCCTTCGATAACAAGCTTATCTATGCTAGAGACAACAATTACATACATGGAAGTTGCAAGAACTTTAGCATCTCTCAAACTGTTGTTTGCATCCATGACCTCAATATCAATGATTTCTTGAGTAACCTGATACCATGTGTACTTCCCACCACCTTCTATTCCACCATAGTAGTATTTTGGGAAACTACATCCTTGTCTTGATAACAATCTAGAATAACTAGGTCAATGCCCAAAGCAAAAATAAAAGAATAAGAACTTTAGAGTGTTTACTTACTGCAGCTTTCAGAAAATCATCAAATAATCTAATATTAGGCTCAAAAGATGTAATTTATGGAGAAACCGCTATCATCAATGACATCAGATAAAATCTTATGTGATGTTCCTTTAAAACCATATTTTCTAACATGTGTGAAAACAAGTTCAATGTGGCTACCAACATCTTCATATGTCAAGTCCACAACCTATGCACAACATATATAGGAATTTTTGTCAAAATATATAATTTCCCCAACAAAATATACTTAAAGCAACAAGGAAAATCACAGAAGACAAGGTTCTCATGGAAATCTAGAAAAAATATTAAACCAAACCAACTTACCCAATAACAGAAAAGATCATTATCAAAGAATATGTAGGTGTTCCCAATTTTTCATAATTTTGGAAGATTTTCTAGATCTAAACCGTGTTTCAGTTTCCAAAAATGTGATGCTCTATCCACTTGAAGCATTCCACCCCATTTTTCAAAACTTAAACACAGTTTAGGTTCAGAAGATCTTCCATAGCAAAGAGCATTTTTGTCTTAATCTATAAAATTAAGTTTAGAGACTCGGGTAAGAAGTAAACACTCTTTTGATGTTTTGAAATGCAAAACTGAATTTATGCACATAGTACAGAGAGTCACGGGTGTTTGATGTGTGCATGTGCTATTAACTGGTAGCTTATATAGCAATAGAATATGCTCCTTAATGGAAATATATGGGTAAACCTAACTTTTATCTTGCATCTGTGAAGAGTTGAACATTAAGGCTATATGTCCAAGAGCATCTAAATCAAAAGAGATTACAAATATATTACTTTGTCAAAATATAATCCCCACCCATAACCATCATAATATTTTAAATGCATTTCAAGACACATTTAGGGTATCACCATATTTCTAAAATTTGCTCACCAATATTGCTTATTTTTTCCATACGACCATTACTCTTCTACTAAATCCACTCATGGATACAAGATCCCTTTTCACTATCACATAAAAACACTATTGCATAAGAAATATAGGAAAAACATATAATAATTTGTATATAGGGGTTAAATTTTACTGTGCAAACAAAAAAAACTTATTTTATGAGAAATTACTCATACACTCCTTTATAAACTATTGAAAAGTAAGTATTCCTCCTTCTACTAGTCTTCCACGCAACTCAAGCGACTTGCCTAGGAGTACCTGTAACATCATCCCATGTTTCACAAATTGTATTTTAAAACAAAGCACTCTTTTAGAGTTTAAACCAAAAAACCACATACAATTATGATATTTTTAACAATGGTCATAATTTGGTTGAACAAAGTAAGAACATGTCATGGCATATGCACACATGCTACAAAACATACAAATGTAGAATTTTTCTTATATTATGGTCTTTTGGTTGTTGTTGTAAATGAAAATTTGGAAGATATTATTAATTTTGTTGTATTATTATTTTATTATAATTTTTATTGTTATTGTGGAAATTGAACCTAGTGATAGATTAATTTTACTCACAACAATTAACAATTGATAATGCAAAATCACTCACAAAAGAGACTGAAATTGGAGCTGAACACTAAACTGTATTGAATAAGTGTACAATAGCCAACCCTGTAAAATAATAGGTTGATGTATTAAATAATTACATCAGTTATTCGAATGCATGAGGATCAATTCGAATCTAGCATAAAGCAGGCTTACTAAAATTAAGCAAATCCCCCATAGGTGTAAAAAGTTGATCCCAAATCTGTCATGGAGCTCACGGATTAGAAAAATGGCTTAGGAAAGCTAAAGAGTGATGGAATGACAACTCATACATGCTTTTCCAAGGAGAAAAGAGTGGAGGATGAAGAGGACAAAAAACTAGTTCACCTCACCTAGTCAAACTTTCCCTATTGCCTTAAAACACTGAAAAAGCAGGCAATAAAGTAGAAAAAGCAGAAGGGTGCCTAGGAGACCAGGAATAAAGTAGAATTGATTCCTTGAGGTTTCCCAAGTGCTACATGGGTCAAATTAGGCAAGTTGGACCACTATGGATAGGTAATTGACAACTTGGATAAGGTGGGACACATGAACTAGGCAAATAAGACAAAAATAATTAAATTAATGTCTAAGGTAGTAAACTATGGGTTGATTATTCTAACACCCCCCCTTAAGCCTGACTTATGAGTAATATATCAGAAAATTATAGGGCCTAGCAACAAGTCTTAGTCACCCTTTTACATACTGCATGTCCATACAACCAAGGAACGAGGCAAAACCAACTTGGGAAAATCCTCCCTTAAACATGGACTGTAAAACAAAATTTGGAAATCTTGTCTTCACTCATGCTTCACAGCATGATCAGCAATCCCCAGCAGTGATTTGAGATTGCTGAAGGTCTTCTCACAAAATGCTTTGGTGAAAATATCAGCTACTTGTTCTGAAGATGAACAGAAGAGTAGGTGAATGGTGCCATCATGCACAAGCTCTCTGATGTAGTGCATATGGATCTCAATGTGGTTGGTTCTCTGCTTCTGAAATGGATCTTTGCATATTTGAATGGTACTCTAGTTATCACAGTAGATGGCAGTTGAGTACTCTGATTCGAAACCACACTCTCCAAGTAAACCCTGCAACCATAAACATTGAGTTGCTACATTAACAACTCCTCTGTACTCTGCTTCTGTAGATGAGAGTGCAATGGAACTCTGTTTCTTGCTTGACCAGCTGATTGGCCCTTCTGCAAGAATGAACACATATCCTGATGTGGAATTTCTATCTATGCTATCACCTGCCCAATCACTGTCAGTAAATCCAATCAAATCAAGATCAGATTTTGCTTTGTAGAAGATCCCATGTGTCCTTGTTCCCTAAACAAAGTTAAGGATCCTTTTGGCTGCTTTCCAATGGATCTCATGAGGCTAATCCATGTATCTAGAAGCCAAAATTACTGCATAAGAAATATCAGGTCTAGTATGTGTCAGATACAATAAACATCCAATCAATTTCCTATACAGTGTATTGTTTACCATAGGTGAAGAATCAGCTTCT
>LPNX010572010.1:135785-153804 GCA_001517045.1 Pseudotsuga menziesii
TTGGGGAAAAGGTCTCATTGTAATCTATGCCATGAACTTGTGAGTAGCCTTTGGCTACCAATATGGCCTTGTAATTTAGTGGTGAACCATCAGCATCAAATTTGGTCTTATAGGCCCACTTACACTGGACTAACTTTCTCCCTGGGGGAAGATCCACTAGCTCCCATGTGTTGCTCTTCTGGAGTGAGCTGAACTCCTCCTTCATGGATATTTTCCATATTGGATATCCTCCTACTTCTTCATATGTTTGAGGATCAGACTCCACCATCAAATAGCATTTTTCAGCAAACATAGGATCCTTCATGCATATACCACTCTCAAATTGAGATCTAGTCCTCCTTGGGTCATTGGGATCCCCAGCTAGCTCTCCTGCTACCTGTAGTGTCTTGGCTGCCCATTTTGGCCTTGTAGGGATTTTAGGGTCTGCAATAAACTCATATCCATCAGAAAAATCAGAATCAGCATGTTCAACAAACTCTTTACTTACTTCCTGAGGTTCAGGTGGAGAAGAGGCTTCTCCAACTTCCACTGCTACAAGGGGTTCTTCTTCAAACTGAACACACCTTTCAATGAAGGATTTGTTTGTGCTCAAATTTATCAGCTTGTACCCTTTTGAATCTTGAGAGTATCCAACAAAAAGACACTCATGGCTTTGGGGCTGCAAAGCCTTCCTCTTCTCTGTTGGAATTCTAGCCCAAGCCTTTGAGCCAAAAATCCTGAAATGGGTCACATCTGGCTTGTGCCCACTCCATGCTTCGAAGGGAATCATACCATCAAGCTTTTTATGAGGCACCCTATTCTGAATATAGGCTGCACAGTTGATAGCTTCAGCCCAGTACTTTGGTGGCAAAGTTTTGGCCTCCATCATGCATGTTGTCATCTCCTTCAGTGATCTGTTCTTCCTCTCAGCAACACCATTCTGGTGTGGTGTGTAAGGGATAGAATGCTGCATCTGAATACCTACATCTGCACAATAATTAATAAACTCAAACTTGACATACTCACCACCATTTTCATATCTGAGGACCTTGAGTTTCCTCCCAGACTAGTTTTCAACCAAAGCCTTAAAGACTTTGAAGAGGCCAAAAACTTCAGACTTGTGTTTCAGGAAGTAAACCCAGCAATACCTGGAAAAGTCATCAATAAAATTCAATGCATATTTGGCCTGAATCATGGACATATGAGGGAATGGGCCAGAAACATCACTGTGGATAAGCTCCAGGGGTGCAGAGGTTCTCTCATGACTAGCTCTCTCAAATTTGTGCTCTGGGTGTTTTCCTAGGATACAACCTTGGCAAGGCTCCTTTGGAAAATTTTATCTTGGGAAACCCTATGACCATCTCTTTTTCACTAAGATAAAAAAGATACTTGTAATTTAGGTGGCCAAATATTTCATGCCAAATCTTGCTGGCTTCATTAGCATGAATCAGAAGAGCAGAGGGGTTTGAGTAGGGTAGGAAGTGTGAAAACATGTATACCTTTTGAGCATGATTTGCAACTCCTTTTGCAATGACTCCACCACTTGAGATCTCTATGATCTCAACTTCATCAGGAGAGAATATGACTTTATTAGGAGACCCAATGTGAGTCATCTGGTACACTGACAAGAGGTTGGAGGCAAGACCAGGCACATACAAGACATTGCTGAACTGACCATGATCAAGATCAATCCTCCCTTTTCCTAAAATTTCAATGAGAGAGTCATCTCCCAGTACTGTAGGTGGTCCCTTCAACATATCAAGTGAGGAGAAGGCCTCCTTGGTCGAAACCATGTGTCTTGAAGCTCTAGAATCAATGATAAAACTGGGTGAGCTTGATGTGCCAGCAACCAATGCATGAACTCTCTCTCTGTCATCTGAACTTAATCCTCCTTCTCTCTTCTTTGAGCTTTCTGGAAGGGAAATGCCATTCTTCTCCAGGAGTTGGGTCAGCATGTCTATTTGCTTCTTCATACAAGAGCTTTCAGTGTGATTTCCCTTATTGCAGTATGCACACTTGTTCATTTCACCTTTGTTTTTCTTCTTCTGGTAGTTCTTCTTGGAACCTTGTGGCTCCTCCAGAGATTGTTTCTTGTCTCTCTTTTGCTCAGGTGGATTTTTAGCTTTATTTTTTCTTTTTGAATCCACCTTCGAATCTCCAGGAATCAGAGCTTGATCTTTGGATGGTTTGATGGTGCCCATCATCACCAGCTTGTCCTGTTCTTATGTGAGAGATTCCATGAAATCTGCAAGGCTAGGCATCTTCCAGGTTCGAGCTATCAGTTTTGTGGAATAGAAGGTCAAAACAAACACTAAGTAGTCAGGGCCTAGCTTCAAGAGAATGGCCAGGATGAGCTGATCATCCTTCTTTTCGATCCCACACTGTTTCAGCTGCAAAACAAGTGCTTTGAACTTGGAGAAATATAGCTGCAGGGATTCAAAGCTATTTGGACTCAGAGAAATCAACTCATTTTTTATTTGATGTCCCCTCATCTCATATATCTTTCCAAAAATATCAGAAATATTCTCCCATACTTCATTCGATGATGTCAATCCATCAAGATGGAAAAGGAGGTCTCTGGAAATACTCAGACACAGGAGACCATAGGCCTCATCCCTCCTGTTGTGCCATTTTATCTTCTCTGCAGCTACATTGGGCTCTGCTTCTATTGCCATAGTCACCCTATAGAGGCCTTTCTCTCTCAACAGTATCTCCATCTCTACTTTCCATTCAAATAAATTGAAGGGAGTCAAGATAGTTTTCTGTGATTGATCCATAGCTTAGAAAATCTGTCCCGGCTGTCAGTAGAAGGCTCCCAGTCACTGATGTCGAACCTGCAAAACAATTTTGAAGGATATAAATCGATCTACAATGGCTCTGGTACCATGTTTAAATTGAATCCAATGATATATTAATTTTACTCACAACAATTAACAATTGATCATGCAAAATCACTCACAAAAGAGACTAAAATTGGAGCTGAACACTAAACTATATTGAATAAGTGTACAATAGCCAACCCTATAAAATAATAGGTTGATGTATTAAATAATTACATCATGGATTTGAATGCATGAGGAGCAATTTGAATCTAGCATAAAGCAGGCTTACTAAAATTAAGCAAACCCCCCATAGGTGTAAAAAGTTGATCCCAAATTTGTCATGGAGCTCACGAATTAGCAAAATGGCTTAGGAAATCTAAAGAGTGATGGAATGACAACTCATACATGCTTTTCCAAGGAGAAAAGAGTGGAGGATGAAGAGGACAAAAAACTAGTTCACCTCACCTAGTCAAACTTTCCCTATTGCCTTAAAACACTGAAAAAGCAGGCAATAAAGCAGAAAAAGTAGAAGGGCACCTAGGAGACCAAGAATAAAGCAGAATTGATTCCTTGAGGTTTCCCAAGTGCTGCATGGGTCAAATTAGGAAAGTTGGACCACTATGGATAGGTAATTGACAACTTGCATAAGGTGGGACACATGAACTAGGAAAATAAGACAAAAATAATTAAATTAATGTCTAAGGTAGTAAACTATGGGTTGATTATTCTAACAGTTATAGTACCCCCTTTCATAGATGTTTTTCCTCCACTCATAGATGTTATTATTGTACTTGTTCATGTAAGAATATCGAGGTAAAATATTCGTTGTAAGTCGGAGTATTAGTCCCCCAAAAAATAATGTAAAATGTATTTTTTGGACTCCCAAAAGACAAGCCAACACAATCAAGTAAGGAATTCGGCCCTGTTAGAAAAAAAGGTCACCCACATGAAATAGTATAAATAGGGAGGATCCCTCCCTCATTTTGACACACATCTAGTGCAAGCAAGTTGCTCCAAGTAAGAGAAAGACAAGTTCATTGGGAAGAAGAAGAAGAAGTTGCAGAAGTTATCTTATCTCTTTGGTTTTCTATATTTGTTTGACATTGTACTAAGTGAGTGTTTTTAGGAAGCTCGCTTCCTTGCAAAAATAAAACGCTTCCTCCTTTTGTTTTCAAATTGTCGTAAGAAAAATAAAAAAGTTAAAAAAAGGCTTCCTCCTTTGTTTTACAAATTGTCTTAAGAAAAATAAAAAAGTTAAGTAATGGGTGGAAAGGAACTAACCGTAGGTCCATACTAATGCTATATAAAGGAGGAAAAACCTAGTTCAATAGAAAAAAACCTAACCTTCATAATCATTATTGCCTAGCCAAGACTAAAATTTAGACCAAATTTAGACTCATCACTTAGTCGTAGATTTCAGTTTTCTTATTTCGTGTTGTCTTACATAAAATATTTTGCTAGAACAAATGATTAGTTTTGTCATATAACAGCACACGGAAAGTAATAAAATACAAGTGGCATTATGTTGGCTTAGAAAATATGAAGGTCAATGCTTTATTTGTGTCAAATAATGTTTAACTATAATAATGTGCTCATTGTGAATAGTGTTCTTTCAAAATTTCAATGAGATATGACATCTTAGACCATATGGTGTTAAATAACAACAACTATATTATTATTTCGGATTATGGTGCATTAAATCTAATGTGTGATAAGCTAAAAGTCTTATGTTTGTATTTGTCCAACTAAATTTTCCTTTTGGAAGTGGCTTCTAGGAAAGGTTTTAGAATAGAAAGGAATCAAGATAGAATGTGGTAGATATGGATGTAATTATTTGTGACCTTACTAGGGTTTTTCCAAGAGAACCATTATCTATTCAGATGCAAAAGCTTGGTTATACATGTGAAATAGTATATGCCAAAGAAAGAAAGAAATTGTTATTCCCAAGGAGCCTTTCCTCAAGATGATGGCTACTCTTTTCAACCTCCCATACATCCTTAATGTCTTTAGAGACATCTCCTTCTCCATAATTTTTGTGCTGCTCCAAAAATTCAGTTCTACTTTCAAGAAGCAATTCATTCTCCAACTTTTTGACTACATTAAGACACTCATCCTTACTTCTCTTTATACTAGCAAGCACACCATGGTTTTGTAAACTAGTATATATCTCTGTATCATCTATAGCTTGAGACAATATTCTACCAATGACTACAATCTCTCTCTCATACTTAGGTACCTTCAGCAAATATTCCAACAACTCATCTTCTCTTTGACACTTCTCAAGCTCTTCACCATAATGACGTTCATAAATTTTGTCATGTTCTCCTTCTTCCTTGACAACCTTCAATAGTTTTCCTTTATCATCTCTTTGACTAAAACTAGTAGTCAATTCTTCCCTATTCATCTCTCTGAAAGGCTCCTCTTTTTCATGAGACAAATCTACCTCACCTCCTTCTTCATCAGAATTTGCATTTTGGTCCTTCTATAAGCCATTTTTAAGAGTTGTCTCTGCCCTATTTTCTGCAGTAATATTCTCCTGTAATTTCTCTTCATCAAATTCATTAAAAAAATACATCATCTTACCTCTTTGAGGCAATGTCCCCTCATTATTCTTCAAAATAAAATTTGGACTATTCTTCTTCATGACCGCTTTGGATGACTGTCCTTTTCCACTAAAAATCTCATGAAGAAGTTCCTTCTGCTGCAACACTTCAAAAATTTCTTCATATCAGATACAATATTCATTATACTTCACTTCAAGACCTTTATCCATATTTAAGACAGTTTCAAAATATTGTCTCTCCCTTGTAAAACCTGCAAGCATACACAAATTGTCAATTTTTAAAGCATAAAGATTTATAGCCCCATTTAATTCCTCTGTTAGCATAACCTCCTGTTGGTTTGAACCATCCAAGCATATCATCAAATCCTCACTTGATCTCCCTTCATCACTCTTTCCAAAAGCTTCACTTAGCTCAGGTTCACAAATGTGAATAGTCACATCATACTCAGTCTTCTTTAGTTCTTCCTGCAACCAATTTACTCTTGGAATATCCCTTTGCAACTCAACCTCTTTACCATATTTTGTAAACATTTCATCTAAACACTGGACCCCAACTTCTATAGGATCATATTTTGAAGTCACCTTTTGGTCTAGGTTTTCAGTCCACATAGCTTTCAGTAAATGTACTCCACCTCTATGTTTTCCATCCTCAACAATCAGACTTCCCTTATTTATTGTAGCAGCAGACTTCTTTGATGATATACTGACAATTTCTTTCTCTACATGTATATGAGTTTCGGATTGTTCATCTATATGAGACAAGGCTATCTCATTTTCCTTTTCAACAAAAATATGGTTGTGACTTGCCCATATGTCTTTAGGAAACGCATATTTACTCCTTTCAATCTTCATAACAATGTTTAATGAATGTTCTCTTACATTACTTCCACATCCTATAACCATACACCAACTGCTAATATTCAAGACACAATTCTCTTTAGCCTCATTTAATTTCCCTAACACCATCAATCCTTCATGCTTCTTTGAGACTTCCACACAGTCCATGAGACTCACAATAAACTTCTTTTAGACATCTCTATAATTTGTTTATGCTATAAGAAAATCATCTACAGGACCATTGATTAGAAATTTCTTGATATTGTATTCATGAGGTAACTCATCACCTTCTATACCTGCATCCACAAACATTTTATTAGTTTCAAAAACATAAGGCCTTTCAACCCCATCTGATTCCTTTCTCCTTGCTCGCTAGCCCAAACTCCTCCAATGATTCTTGAGACTTTCATCAAGTCCCTCTTCTATATTCTCATTCTCTTCTTCACCGAGGATTTCACCTAGTTCAAGTCTACATATGCAAACCTCTTCTTCATGCTCATCCACTCTGAGTTATTCCCAGATAAATGGTTCTTTCTTATGTCTCAGCTGCAAAGCAGGACATTTCACCTTCTTCTTTCTCAATATCCACCCATAGTATTGTTCTTCCTCGCTTCTTTGTAACAACTCCATTAACTTCCTAAGACTCTCCCTGATCTCAACCATCTCTCTCTCTCAAATGTCTCTTGACTCATTCTCTTTATTCCAATGACTTTGGCATCTTTTCCTTTTTCACTGTGAATTCTTCTTGAACCCGTAGCATGACTATTGATAGTCATATGTTCTTCCCTGGGTTTCTTTGAACCCAATGTGAACTACATTCCTAGCCTCTGTAGTAGCAAGTCTCTTTTAACCTACCACAAATACCTCACCAAGATTCCTCTAAGTCTTGCCTTATGGTATTTTATTAGTTTTCTCTCCCCGAACCTTTGGAGATTATTTTGGGGAAATAAATCTGTTTGAATTTTAGGATATTTAGTGCGGAATTAAAAAAGATACAAGTTGTACAAGGCTTTCCACTACTCCAATCCTATAGAAAAATTATAAATGCATACATATTAAATTATAAATAACCTTTGATTTCTATATCCAAATCAGGTGATTCGAGAATCGAAAGGTGTCTAGGAGACACCTAGAGAAAGAATAATCAATAAAAATATGTCCTATTTTAGATCAATGGTCTGAGAGCATTGAGATTTCAAGCTTGAGATCATGAAATGGTCATTTGTTACTGGTATCTATAACATGTGGTAAATACTCTATATCTCTTAGCTTAGAGATTAGATTGATGTAGGACTTGAAGCATTATGAAGGAAATCCAGTACTATATATTGAGCAAAAATTAATTCACATATATTGAAATTAACTTTCAATTATTGTCTTAAGTCCTTTACAAATAGCATAGATAGATCATATATTTACTGGAGAAATGAATAGGCTAGTGTGGAAGAATTTTAATATTCGTGTAGGTCCCATTATACTACATTTGATTTTTATGGAAAGAATAAACATACAGGAAGCTAACATGTAAAGTATGGACATGGCAGACCACTATTAACCAAAAACAGATGTGAAATGTTCTAGAGTCAAAATTTAAAACTATATTTCTTATAAAAGTGTTGAAATATCTTTGGAAAGAATTAGAATTTGTGCTAATAAAAAAAAGGAAAAAGGATGAAGAAAGATGTGCAAATTGTGAAACCATAACGAAACCCTTATTAAAGAGGCTAAGAAATTTAAAAAATTGCAAAATAGATGTCTAAAAAAGGTGTCACCAAAGATCATATATGACTAGGAGAGTTGGAGAAGAAATAGTAAACTAAAAAAAATTGAGAAAAATACAGTCATAATGATGACTTCTCGACGTTGATGATTGAAGTCCGCATGATGTTGTTTTTGTAAATGAATAAATAAATCTTATTCTATTGTATACTTCATTGTTTTTCTAGAATAAAATGTCTCCTAAGAAATGAACGATAATTGCAGAAACTTTGCAATCAAAAAATTGAAGTCACTTGCACTATTGTTTGTCCTATTGAACATCGTAAATTTGTCAATAGAATGACATATCATTTATTAAATCTTCCAAATATTTTATGATGCACATGTTCACCCTACATCAAAATTATGTTCAGGGTATTAACCTTCAAGCTTATATTTTAGGACAAGTTGTATAGAGTAGCAACTAGGTTCCACTTTTGACCATCCAGATATGGTATATAAAATTGCAAGACCATCCACATGCATTTCTAGGAATTCCTAAAGAAAAATATTCAAATTGACACATACAAACAAGATACATCTCAAAATCACCATTTTCATGTTGGACTAAGAACATCAATCATTAATCACAAATCGACTATTAGGAATGAATACCTTTTAGCTGCATCGGAAGAAACTGATAAATTGCGACTGAGCCACTTGTAAGATACCTGAAAAATAAATTGAAATTTAGAAGTATGAAAAAATATCCAAGTAGAATTTATTAACTGACATACCATCTATTTTGTGTCCCTTCATGAAAATGGGTGATCATGTTTATCCCAAAGTGCATTAGGGTCACATATTTTTGCATGTAACATGAGTGTAGCATGAGGGATTATGACAAATTCAATCAAGCGACCCACTATGTCAGTCCTGACAGAAAACCCGTTAGACATTTCTTAGTTAAATACTTTGAGAACATATTGCCCCCTCATTATAAAGCATGGGATTACAAGGATGGATTCCTCCCTTGATGACTCAGGAAGTATTGTATAAGAACCTTTCTTTTAGCTTCTTCTGGAAAGATCGGCTTCAACAGCTACATGTTTAGAAATTTTTGTGAGCCATAGGAGTTATCCATCACATCAAATACCTCATTTTAAATCAACAATATTCCCACGATGTCATCTTAAAATTCCAGTATATTTATTCTTTTTACAGTTTTCCTTTTTTAAGCTTACTTCCCATTCCTACAAATGCAACCTATTGACTATAGTCTGTTACAAAATGCGTTCATGAATCCTAACTACTATTTATAAAAGGAAATGGGATTGTGTCAGCTTAGAGTACAATAAAATAGACGAGATTTGTTTATGCATGCTTTGGCTAACACTTTGTGAGAATTTTTTCATACCAATGATTTTTGGTTGAATACTTCACCCATCATGAGGGAAAATAAAGAGAATAATAGTGTTTCAATTATGGAGAGGTGCATTCAAAATTACAAAATGGAGGTTGATTGGTATGTGTGCGATGGGAAGGAATTATAAATCCCCCCCATTCTCATCTTTCTCTTTTTCCTCCCTATCT
Organism: Pseudotsuga menziesii; assembly: GCA_001517045.1. NCBI lineage: Eukaryota > Viridiplantae > Streptophyta > Pinopsida > Pinales > Pinaceae > Pseudotsuga > Pseudotsuga menziesii. Next base: position 145,278 of record LPNX010572010.1, read on the forward strand.
CAAATGTTTCCTTCTCTTAAATTTTCTACCATTTCTACAAAACTCCCTCCCCTTTTCATTCTGTTAATACCTTTAACTACCTATCGCTAGTCTAGCAATGTCACCTTGTGTTACCTCTCTTCTTTCATCATTTTTTCCTTCTTCTTATGCATCACCCCCTTAATTCTTATTTTACCTTTGTTCTTAGTGTTTAATTTCTCGTTTCCTTATTATTAAATTTTTAACCTTCTTTTGATTTATTCCTTTCCATCGCATACATGTTGATCCTCCTCCATTTTCCCTCCTTTAGTATTTATGAAGGCACCTTTCCACATTTGCAACATTGCTCTTTTTTTTCACTATTTTCCCTGATGATGGGGTGAAGTGTTCACTTGAAATATGTCACTACAAAAATTTTCTCACAGTGTTAAACAAAAGCATGCATCAAGATGCATAACTGAAAAATTTTCCATTTACAAATGGAACAGATTTGTTGATCAAGAATGAGACCATGTCCAACTGAGACTTCATCCAGATGTCCAATGTGTATATAACTTTGAAAGGGAATCATTTTGAAAGCATTTCAATTACAAAACATGTAAATTCAGCAACTTGGTATTGATTTTAAGTGTAATGATGTACTGAAGACAACTGTAAGAAGATAGCAGAAGTAAGTGCCTTAGTTAGGAAGGCATAACACAAGAGGTAGGTGATTATGTAGGAGCAGATGTCAACAAGGTTCATAGTGAGAGGACCCACCCAAGGACAAAAATATTCCAAAGAAGTACTTGCAAATTATGGTGATGGACTAATCTACAAAATCTACCTTGAAACGCTGAAGAAAGTATAAAGACGATAAGTTTACAACACTTGGCTTCACAACAGGTAAGATACAAGAACATTAAAACACTGAATTAAGTACTATGAGACTTTGAATATTTTTCAAGACAATTGAAGTTAATTTCAAAGGATATTGTTTGACATTTTATGGTAAAATATTCACTATTTGAGTATTTTGAAGCCTAAATTATCTTTTCATGATTGATGGACAAACATTAGGAATTCTCACAGACCATCCAACAAAGATGTAGTCCCCCCAAAATATCACATTAAGTTTAATTTTGATGGAGCTTCTAGAGGAAATTAAGGCCTTTGCTAGGGAAGGTGGGGCCTTCAAAGCCCTAAAGTATATACAATAGGAAAATTTTTGAATTCCTAGTCTTCAAAACAAAAAACCTAACCAAATTGACAGCTCTAATTGGTGGCATCAATGAATCACTAAAACAATGACTCAAAAGAATTATAATTTAACTGAAGCTTAAATTAATGATTAGTCATCTGAAAACCAAGATTGAGAACCCCTCTTCGGAAACAATTAGTTGTGTTACTTGGATCAAATCAGGACTGAAACAAATGTGATGATTGCAAATTCATATATACAAGGAGAGACTACAATCAGTTGTAATATCCCAACTGATATTTTCTTCCTTTCTACTAATGCGGTTGAGGTGTTTGTTTATTGGTTTAGAGTTTTGGTGTTTTATCAATTTATAAAATTAATTTTCATCTAATTGCAAGATGGTGCACAAACCCCCAATATGATAGAACTAAAGGCATGCATTCCATGCATAGATGATTAGACAAAAAACGTGTGCCTCCTAAGGTTATTCACCCATGCAATAAAAATGTCCTCCTTGAACTTGGATTCTCCCGCAATTGCTCTAAATTGGTGAAATGGGTGCCTAGAATAAGTGAATAGGATAATACAAACATTCTAAATAGTTTGGTGATGACATGCAAGACATATGGGATCTCCTTGTGCTAATACAAATTTCTTCTCAGAGGTGGAAGTCACACATGCAATCAATGTGCCCTCTTCCTTGATATATTGATTTGCTACTTCTCTAAATGAGAAAGATAATCCTCTGAAATCATTGGGTAGGGTAATATGGACCTTCTGAAGAGATTGGAAGCAACATGTAGAAAAAACATTGTCTCCTGGGTCAAATATGAATTGCCTCTAGTGTCTCCAATTCGCCCATGCATTCAATACGTGGCTCCTTGTGTGATCAATATTTTGTAGGTTGGATATTTGATGAACACTGAATAATATTGAAGTGTTGATGATATATCTAAGTGATATACATTGGAAATGATTAGGGCAGATATATTTCGCTGCCAAAAACACCTTTTAGCCAAGGACTTGTTCCCTCAACCCCAACTTTGTTCACCAAGCTCTCAAAACCAATTCTCAAAAGTGAACAATAATCATGGATTCCTTTTAGGGTTTGAATTTCCTTATTTTATAGATTTTAGGTTGCATTACTTGATTTTGCATGCTTGCAACCTAGTAAATGCATGTTGCATCGAAAGTGAATTAAGGCCCACATCCTCTGCATGCTTATTGATAATTGCTTTGATGGAATCTATAATTCTATTGATGACTTAATAACACTAAAGTAATGATATTTTCTACTCCCAATACTATTAGACCTCAGTTAGTACTCGAACCTATAGGAATTAAATAGGTTAACGGGTGCCTTTGGTGCTTATTTAGAAGAGGACATTACATCAGCTATCTAACTAGTTAGAAAATAGATTGATATCTTCGAAAGAGAATAAAATAATGTTTTTAATACCCTTTCATCTGATAATGCATCGGCTATTTCACAATGCTTAAAGACCCAAACAGTGAATTGGCCTCTCAATCTTCTCAGTCATGCAGCTTCAACATTCTCCCTCTCTTTTGCTCAGTATCAAGGTTTACATAACCTTACAGTTTATAGCACTTCTATTGTACCAACACCTTATCTTATACTCTGTGTAGCTTTTTTAGCTTTATTTAGCTAGATATTTACCAGCTAGTCTCTAGCCTGCTCTTGCATCTTATTGTATTTTTGCTTTTGGATTTGTTTTAGGAGATGTCTTGACAATCCCACCTTGTACCAACACTTGATGTACTATCTTAGTCCCTATGAACTATTTGTGTGGTATTTTGTTAAATGTTTATCAAATCTTATCTTACTACTACATTTTTAATGAAATCAAATGGTTGGAATTTTTTCTAACCATTGGAACCCATGGTCCCCCACTTATTTATGTTTATTCTCAAAACTTACTATCTCAAGGGGTTTCACCACCTTCTCAATCAAATTTACTCTTATCACTTTCCTAATTTGCTCACTTCCTAATTGCTTAATGGTTTTTTCAAATATGTTCCAAATCACTTCCCACCCATAGGGGTAAAATGTTAGTTCATTATTCACCTATGAATTCCCTAAATAAAATAAAAATGAAAAGTAAGACTCTGCTCATGTATTCCCTACCACAAGGTAAAACTCCTTTCATGTATTCCCTACCACAAGGTGAATACCTAAAGGTTTTAGGGCCAATCTTTAAAATGTAGTGAAACCTTATAATAACAAAATCTTCTTATTAAACATTTCTCTAGTTTTCCATCGCATACAAGTGAAAATTGTTTAATTAGTCCAACCAAATAGCAATATCGAAAGAGACCATGGGAAAAATAATCCATACATCATCATTACTTCATTATGTATTAAAAACATTATTTTGGGAACAAGAAGGAGACTGTGAAACCCATCAGTCTCCATTTTTATGAATTCCTTGGACTCGATTGCATATCTGTGTCGTGAGTCTTTTCGACCCTTTACTTAAATGAAACTAAACGATGTTGATTAACCTTTTAAATCCTCCATAAATTTTCATGCAAAACTTAAACGATATGCCAAAACCTCCAGTCCTACATCGTTAATGTTGTTTATGCTCTAAGTGCAGGCCATTGTATGTTTGGATTCTTTCAAGATAAACTATTTCTATCAAACATCAAAGCACATAATATATCATTTGCAGGAGAATGAATTCAGCAATGTGGAACGAGATCGGGATATTTACCACTTGTGAGCGATAAAAAATGAGTGTGTGCAGTTGATTGACTATTTTAGCAGAAGAATTAGAGTGTGTGCAGTTGGTCCCATTCAAAGGGATACCTATCCTTCTATCCTTATCACAATGGTACAATGCTTTATTAGAGATTTGAAATCCTGTGGAGAATGTGAAATTTACCTCCTCGCCATTTAAGCTATTGCACCTCAAAATCCATATATTAAATGTTAACTTTGCATAATTCAGCCGCAATAGGGATATTTGAATATGTTGAATCCATTTATGCATAAAAATGACATTTTTTTATTAATCCAAAATTGCAATTTCCACAAAGATTGCATGGCGTATTCCAATGACAATTGATTGGAAAAATCAAATTCATAGAATATTTAGCCTTCTTCCTTTTAAAGTGATTTGGTGGGAGTTGGTTATAAATATTAACTACGGTCTTGGTTTCTCTCTATAACATGATCAGGGGTTTGTTCTTGTGGTTATATTGTTTATATAGTATGATTCTCAAATCAAGAATGTGGCCATGTGCTAGTCTAGGTAAATTTTTCCATGTTGTTTGAATTTTTCAACTTTGCATTTTAATAGTGAAAATAATTTGTTGGGATTATGTTTCTCAAAGTACTTACACATACATGCATGCATGTACACACTTGTGTATTTGTGTGATGTGTGTGTGTGTCCAAATGGTGTGTAAATAAGTTTTTCATAACCCTTGACATAGGTCGATTGTCGAAATTTGTCATCCTAAACTACTTCTTACCCACAATTTTCTACATCAGTCAACTTGACCAATTATCATCTGAAACAAAAATGGAGTTTCCTATGCATCAGACCACTCAAATAGTCACCTTGGATTCAATCCTATGACAATCATATGCATCCCTCAGCTTGAATAATCCTTGGTACCTCATTTTTGCACAAGAAAAAAATTGTTTAAGTGTACCCATCCATCCTTACTTCTTTCAAGGCGCTCTTATCTTGTCATAACAAAAACAATTATTGGCGCTCTTGTGGGATTCTACCACCACATTGTAGAATAAGCATGTGAAATTCATCCTTAATTCCCTGTAGGTTTTATTCAAATAATCGGGAAGGATTAGGAACTATCACTATGCCCTATCCTGGAAGTGATTTCATGATGATGATGACAATGACGACTATGGCCTTGACAATGACAATGGTGATGACAACGACAATGACAATGACAATGACAATGATGATGATGAGATAAATGATGATGGTAATAACTATGATGATGATATGAATGCTTATGATGGTGATGATGAGATAAATGATGATGGTAATAACTATGATGATAACTATGAGAATTGTCATTGTCATTGTCATCATGAATTGTGTAGTAGTAGGGAACCTTGGGCACAACCATTCGTCCTTGAAGCAATTATTAAGGAGTGCATCATTTCCATTCTCAACATCATCATCATCATTCTCATCATCAACAACAACATTGTCATTTTCATTATTGGCCTATTCATTGGCATCTTCATCACTATTGTCATCATCATATAATCTTATCATCATCACCACCATCATCATTGTCATTATAATTTTGATTGTCCATATTATCATCATTTACATTGTTATCATTTCCATCAACATCATCATTGACATCTTCATAACCTTCATTATCATCGTCATCATCATTTCCATTGTTTTTACATTGTCATTGTCAAAATCATTATCATCTTCATCATCATCCCCATAATCATATTCATTGATTCAATCACATCATCCTCATCCTCATTGAGTTTGTCATCATCATCATCCTTATCCATGATACCATTGGCATGGTCATAATCATCAATGACAATCATGATGATTCCTAATGATGATGATGATGATGATCAACATAGTTAAGGTCATGATGATCATCATCAACATAGTGATCATCATTTCCATCATTATCATCATCATCATCATCATTGTCATCATAAGCATCATCATTATCATCGTCATCATTGTCATTATCATCATAATCATCATTCATTTCATCATCATCATCGTCGTCATCGTCTACAGCATTTCCATCATCAAGATTGTCGACATTGTCATCAACTATTCATAATTACCTTTGGCATAAGAAGTATCATCAACCAAAAATATGTGGTTATTGGAAAAGGATCGTGGAAGAAACATACGGTTTATGCATGAGAAGATAATCATCATGGAAGGCGATGATCATCATCATCATTGTCATTGTCATCATCATTCATTTCATTGTCATCATCATCATTGTAGACATCATCATTTCCATTGTCAATATCATCATGATTGTTGTTGTTGTCATCATCATCATTTCCATCATTTTCATCAGCAACAACAACACTATCATCTTCATCATAGTCATTGTGAATATCATCATCATTATCCTAATCATCATCTTCAACATCTGAGTGCAAAAATTGGATGTAAAATTGGAAATAAAATTGAATGGAAAAGTGGACAAAAACCTAGACACAAAAGGGTATGCAAACATGGGTACAAAAGTATGTATAGATTGGGGCACAACAAAAGTGGACACAAAAAACGATGCAACAGCGAATTAGGAAAAGGAATCAACCATGGATGCAAAAGGGACGAAAAAGTGGATGCAACCATGGGTGCAGAAGTGGACGCAAAGTTGGATGCGCAAGTGCATGCAACAAAAGTATATACAATAATAGACACAAAATTGGACACAACACCTGACACAAAACCTAATGAAAATGTAGATGCACAAAGGGATGCAATAGTTGATGCAAACTTAGACACAAAAAATGATGTAAAAGTGGAAGCAAAAGAAGGTAAAAAACTAGGTGCAAATTAGGGTGCAACAAAAGTGGATGCAATAGTGGGTGCAATAGTAGATGCAAAACATGATGCAAACATAGATGCAAAACAAGATGTAGAAAATGACACAAACATGGGTGCAAAACTGGACACAATAGTAGATGCAAAAGTGGATGCAAAATTCAATGCAACAAAAGTAGGTGCAAGACTAAATGTAAAATAGGGCGTAAACCTCGATGGAAGAACTGACACAATAGGGGATGCAAAAAGGGATGCAAAAAAAGAAGCATAAATAGATGCAAAAGGGGATTTAAAAAAGGATGCAAACGTCGATACAAACATGGGTGTAAAAGTAGAGGAAAACATGGATGCAAAATGGGGTGCAAAAAAAATAGATGAAAAACTAGGTGCAAAATTAAGCACTAATCTTGGTGCAATTATCGGTGCTGATCCTGACGCTAATCTCGGTTCTAAATATGGTGTCAAATCGAGTTCAAACTACATCATATTTAGTGCCATATTTAGAAAAAAGGTGCAAAAAACGCCTAGACTAGCGTCAAGCTGAGAAATTGCGCCTACTTGGCTAAGGAAATGAAGAAAAACACACTAAAATGGAGACTAGACACAAAAAAGGAAGCAAAAGGGGACGCTAATCACAAGGTTTTGTTGTAGTTCCTCTAAATTCCACAGTTTTTAATACTTATTAACAATTGTATTGTTCTTGTTTAGCATCTATTTCCAATCTCTGTTCAAAATTAGATCAACGTTTTGGGTCCGCATGTTTTTTTGTAACAATATTTGTTTACTTTCACAACCTTGTTTCATTGTAGGATTTACTGTAAATATTAGGGTCCTTTATTGGTGAGTATTTGTTTTCTTTCACAACATTGTTTTGTTGTAGTGTTTACTATAAATACTAGAGTCCTTCATTTGTAAATATTTTAAATTGATGCAAATATAAATAATGAATATAAGACTTTCTAGTATCGATTTACGGAGTAAATAAATCCACACTCTGCCATACAATAATAATAAAGGCATATAAATAAGAGTAAAAAGAGTCAATTCTTTCTTCATACTTTTAACTACATAACCGACTAATACAAAAATATTCCACATAGCAGTTTAATAAATAAAGGTTTATACTTTCAAGAAACATATCTGTATAATTCAGAAATCGGGGTCTCAATAGCTATACAACACCCTGCCAAAGAAACTTCGAAGCTTTGAAGCTTGCAATGCTCCACGCCCTTGTTCAGACTCTTAGGTTTAAAACATGTTCCCTGCAACTTCAAGTTTCCACCGATAATTAAAGCGAGTTATTTACTTTATAACCTAGCATTCTCTTATGCTCACTGATGGTTCTAGTACAGAGCCTAACATCCAACAAATGTTCTCTAGTAGCTTTGCACTATCTCTTTGATAAATCAAATAGATCCTTCACCCCTGTGATCTCTGGAATCTCTCATTTTCTTCCTCTCTTTTCTCTTTTTTTTTCTTCTGCATGTTTTTTTGGCTCTTTGCCTAGGACTTTGTAGCAAATAACTAACTCCCCTTATTACTGGTCACTTGTCTTCGTAAAGAATGTTGAGGAGTTGGGAATTGTTTTAAACCCAAGTTTCTGTCAATTAACTGTATAGCTACTTAAGCTCTCGATTTAAGAATTATTTTCATATCAAATTTAATTCATTTCTTAACATCACATATAAATTAAACAAGTGGAATAAGCAACACAATTGCTTAGTACCTACCACTTATGCAAGAAACAATGTAAAGTAAATTAGCATCGGACATCATTCATGGTCATTTACAACTCCATGAGTGATTTAGGCGTTAAGTA
>LPNX010572010.1:153982-234199 GCA_001517045.1 Pseudotsuga menziesii
TTCTGTCATTTTCCTTATTGCAAAGTTTAAGCTATTTTATGTTAAAATTCATACAACATGTCACATGCCTATTTGTTCATATATATATTTTTGATTATCACACTTTCCATGGTTTTCTAAAGAAAAAGAAAAATGGACATATTTGTTTGGCACTTGCTATTTATGTTTTTTTTACTTTCTAGGCAATTGCGTGAAGAGATTTTGATCTCATATAATCTTTTAAACATTCGTGTGTACCTGCTGGGCAATTGCCAGTTAATAATTTTGAATATATTATCTTTTCATATATTCTCTTAAACAAATTTGCTCTGAAAAAAAAAATTATCTTCAACAAAGTTGACTTATCTCAGGCGCAACGTTAATCATCTTCCTTATCCATTTCATTTGTGTTTCTCAATATGGATTCCTCTTCTATCTCCATTGTTGCATCTCCCAACACCAGCAGCTGCTACAACTATTATGACGTGTTCATAAATCACAGAGGCCCAGATGTCAAAAAAACCTTTGCTACTGATCTCTACCATGCTCTTACCAAGCACGGATTGCGAGTTTTTCTAGACATCGAGGAATTGCTAGAGGGAGACAAATTAAATTCTCAAATTGAAAGCGCTATTAGAACAGTGGCTATCCAAATAGAAATTTTCTCTCCTGGATATGCCTTATCAAGTTGGCGTTTGAATGAGCTTCTCTACATGTTCGATATGTTGGAGTGGGGGTCTACCATTCTTCCCGTCTTCTACAATGTCAAACCTTCAAATCTTCGATGGGCGACTGGATTGTATGCTGAATCCCTACGCTCGCTCGAAAATGAGAAAATATTTGTTTTTCAAAGTCATCAAGAGAAGCCAAGATACGATTCTGACAACATCGAAAAATGGAGGAAAGCTCTTTTTGATGCGGCGAATATATGCGGTTTCCACCTGGATAGCTATAATGGGTGAGAGCTCAAACTTTATTTGTTAGTCTTACCTTTAATTTGTTTAACTCATAAGCATATCACATGTCATTTAGGCATTTCTAAATAGTAATTTTGCTATCAATATGATACAGTGACAAAGGGCAACTGGTGAATAAGGTTGTGCAGCGAGTGCTGGAAAGAACCAAAAAAATACCTCTGGATGTGTCCAGATATCCAACTGGTTTGGACGAGAAAGTTCAAAATTTAGAAAGAACAGTGTTACTGCAACATCAAAATAGGGGTGCTAGAGTTGTGGGAATAGTCGGTTTAGGTGGGGTTGGTAAAACGACCGTGGCAAAAGAATTCTTCAACCTTCACATATCAAATTACCATCGATCTTCCTTTTTATTTGACGTCAGAGAAAATGCTGCCAGGGGATCCTTAAATTCCTTGCAGAGTAAACTTCTTCATGACTTGACTAAATCAAATAAGGGCAAATATACAACGCTGCTGATGGTATAATGAAGCTCACAAGGTTTCTTTCATCTTCTCATGAAGTTCTCATAGTTTTGGACGATGTAGACCATGTTGACCATCTGAATGCATTATTGTTACCAGTGAAGGATGTTCTTCATTCAGGTAGCTTAATTTTGGTTACATCTAGGAGAATGGATGTTCTCACAAGCTCAGACATTCTAGAATCATCCATTTACAAGCTAACCGGCTTGAACAGACAACAATCTCAAAAGCTCTTCTGCTCTCATGCCTTCCACCAGTCTCATCCTGTGTTAGGATTTGAACATCAGGTTGAAAAGTTTTTGGATGTCTGCGATGGGTTGCCATTGTCACTTAAAGTATTAGGGGCGCTTCTTTGTGGAAAAGAGGATATGGCATATTGGAAAGCCCAGTTGTGTGAAATCTCTGAAGTACTTCCAGCAGATATACGCGGCAGTCTCAAAATTAGCTACGACAGTCTCAATCCATGTGAGAAGCAGATATTCTTGGACATTTCCTGTTTCTTTATAGGAGAAGACAGGGACACTGCAATAAGAATATGGGACGGATCTAGCTGAGATGGATGGATGGGTTTTCGAAACCTAGAAAACAAGTGTCTCGTCAAGGTGGAAGACAAAGATCGTATAAGAATGCACGATCACCTGAGAGACCTGGGCAGAGATATGGCAAAGAGCGAACAAGGATGTCAGCTTCGGCTTTGGCGCCCAAGCGAGGACCTTACCAACCAATCACCTGTAAGTATATTTGAAGCTCTACTAGCTTTCAAACTAGCGAATTGTGATCTCAAATTTTAAATTGTCAAACATTGCAATGATGTCAATTATACTGTTCTCGGAGGTTTTAGAGAATGATTCAGGTGCGTGGAATCAAAAACTTTCCTGAGAACAGTTGTTTGGTAGCTGATACGAGCAGGCTATAGCTTCTTAGCACCTTGAGAAATTTGTTCGGGATTATGGTCACAATGCATTAGCAGAGCTCGAGCGTAAGTGGCGGTGGGCGGTCGTATGACGAGGGAATTGTGTTGAACACTAAACATTAAATGTTAAATAAATAACATAATAATAACATAAATGCTGGTGTCATAGTATCCATGTGTCAAGTCAAAACTAGATACCAAACTCCAAAGCTGACATCATTCCTGATTGGCCAATTAGAAGTTGACAAAATAGGAAAGGCAAATATTTTTATTAAAATTTAAAATATTTTTTGGCAAACTCTAAAGCTAAACTTTAGAAAAAAGATTTTAAATTTTTGGTCAGCTGCAACTAATAGAAGGTCAAAGGGCAACCAATTACTATACACCTGCTGTGGCAGGTATAATAACATAACAAAAATGTAATAAAAAGATATTACAACCGTGTTTAATACTAATCCTATGTCATCTTTGTTTAATTATTCTTTACTGGCCATATATAACGTGAACCATGATATGGGAGATCTTTGTACATGAATTCCTTTAATCATAAATAAACAACTCAGATTTTTAGATGGGAAGAAAAAAAAACACCCCATATTACTTACCAGGAAAAGTGGTGCAAATGGTTAGAGTTTAGCTTGCCCTATGTAGATGTTGTAAAAAGAATTTTGATTAGTAAAATTATAACAACTCATTCACTTTATATTGAATAAAATTTAGATTAATAAAGTTATAATTACCAGTTCACTTTATATGGAATGAAATTTAGATTAGTAAAGTTATAACTACTAATTCACAATAATGAAATTTAGATTAATAAAGTTATAATCATGAGTTCACTTTATATTGAATGAAATTTAGATTAGTAAAATTATAACCACTGGTTTAGAGAAAATGATTTACACACCATAAAAATGATTTAAAAACCCTTACGTCAATAGAGTTTGAGTAGAGTTATAACCACTAGTTCACAATATATTTAGTGGAGAAAGTATTTACACACACCCAGACATAAAAATTATTTAAAACCTTTGAGTAGACATGGTTTTTGAGTGGAAAAATACTTTCACATGCTATTTTACACATTAATTAAATAATTATAATTTTTATAATTATATTATTTTAATTATTTTAAATAATTATAATATTAATACATTATATTATTTGAATAAATATTTGTACTAATTACACATAAGTTTATTATTAAGTAAGAATGTTATGATGAGAGGTGGTTATTCAAAAGACTTTTAAATTCATATATGGTTGGGGGACTATGATTGTTCATAAGTATAGATAAGGGGCTTTGAGAGAATATGCACAAGTTTGAAGAGGTTCATATCTTCAAGAAGGCATGCACACATTGTCTTTCAATTGGATATAGCACACTAGGAGTTGGTAGTGTGTATGAAGGAGAAGGATATTTCTTGAGGTGTTGAGGTCCATGATGGGTTTGGGTGCATTTTGGAGGGGGGTGAGGGTAGGGATGATTTTAGGGGCGAATTATAGCCCATAGGCAAATTTTAAGGGGTGCCCAAAAAAAGGTGGGCGAATTTTTAATATTAAAATGGTTTTTTTTTAATTTAATAAATTAGCCCATTTTTTTATTTTATATATAATTTTCCCCAATTGAATAGCCTGCCCGGTTAAACTATGAAAATTCATACGATGGAATTTATCCCACCCGTCAATGGGGAAAATCGTGACATTCACCTGGATTTCTTCTATAATGGAGGTTAAATCACCAGAAATTTCCATTTTTGGAGGAGAAATGGAGATGGTTCACTTGGATTTTATGGATGATTGGTAAAAATTTGGTATTTTGCCCCTATTTATGGATATTTGGGTAAACTTCTCTCAGTTCATCCCTGATTTGCAGGCTCATGGATGCAGGACAATGTTCGATTTCAGGTGGTGGCCAGGCCATGGATGCAGGACAACGTTTGATTTCAGGTGGTGTTTTCCTTGGTTGGCTAAGGATGCAGGACATATAGGGTTTGGACGCTGGACATGGTTTGATTCCATGTGCTGGTGGTCATGGCCGTGGCTGTCTTCAATCTCCATGGATGCAGGACAGGGTTTGATTTCATGGATTTTATTTCTAGGACGTTCATTGGCCATGAAAGATGGGCATAGTCATATTTTGTGTTTGCTGTGTTTTTCTATGTTTCTTAAAGTTGGTTTTTTGTGTTTCTTAAAGCCATTGGAATTCTCTTTGGTGTTTTTGTTTCTTGCTAGATTTTGTATTTTTTTAGCATGGCCATGCTAATTTCTCTTTTTGTATATTGTTTATCCTATTCACTTACTTATCATGATTTCTTTCACGGATTTTCAAGCTCTGGGTTTAATGGGTCTATGGTTTTCATTGTGTATATTTTTTTTTCTATGGGTTTAATGGTGAGCAAATTAGGCAAATCGAAATAGCCCAACTGATCGAAATAGAAAATTAGGAAGATCCAATAAGCAAGCCAAGGAACAATGATATTATGGGCAGAATATCAGACTAGAAACTGAAGGCCAAGGAGCAGGGAGGAAAGGAAGAGGTTGAAGGTGTAGTGACTACTACAGTCCAAAATTCGATATGAAGAGTGCAGACTGAGGTTAAGGCTTGTGGATTTTTTTGATCAAATTTTGCATACTCCTTTGATGATGGATGAACAGTATTATGATTGAGGTATGTATAGTGTTCTACTCTATGGTAAAGAGAGTATTCTTGTGCACTTAGCCATGCAATATGACCATTGTTGAATGAACATCGATAAGCCCTAAACTCTCAAGTCTCAATAGAAACAAAATATCTAGGGGCAGATCTACATTGGCTTGCAGTATGATTTGTGCATGGCATTATTAAGGATTTTCCATGGTGATGACCAACATGTAATGGGTTGTATGATTGGACCTTGTACACCTGATATTAGCTATTTATATTGCTACAACAAGAAACCCTAAGTAATAGCTAAACAGAGGCGTATAATAGCAGAGATAGAGTTTGAGAAAATGCAAAAGAAAGTGACTTGACTGTGACAGTGATGATGACAAAAAAATTGGAGGAAGAGTAGTGAAGAGTAGAGAAGAGATTGAAGTTGACATACTGACAAAGGTTGTCATTGCATCATCATTTTGTGCAGTATGTAGAAGTGGGCTCTTTTTCCAAGAAGATTGAAACCTTTACCAGTCAGTGGAAAAGTAAGAGAAGTTGGAGCTTCTATCTCAGTCGGTGCTGATACTTGTGAGAGGTTGGATCCTCTCTCCATTGAAGTGTATAACACGAGTTGGAGCTTATGTACATAAGGTTGTAGCCTTCTTCCTGTTGGTGCAGGAGATCCATGGAGTTGGAGCCTCATTTGAGTTGGTGCCCATAAAGTCTAGAGATTGGAGTCTCCTCATATCTATGTAAAATATTGGCTGCTAAGATCAATTGGAATCGAATTTTTTTTTATGCATGGTGCACATTAATAGATTCTTCTAAGTTCACATTATAGCACTTTCCAAGATTATTTCAAGATAAATAGAGGTTCTGATAACATGGAAGGAAGTTCAGCAAGAATGCCAGTTAGACAGGCTTTTGAAGGGCGCCAATTTTTGCCATGTTCAGACAGCAACAACGGAGATTTACCAATGAGTTTTGTGCATTGTTCGGTACTGTTATTACAATTGGTTCAATAGGAGGAAGGGCTAAGTTGGAGTTAAGCATGGAGCTGGTGATAAGTAAGTATGATTGGTTATAATTGTAACAACTGGTCTCTAACAATGTTTTCATTGCAAACTCTAGTGGATAGAGTATACATAATCATAGTGGTTTCATAGTAAGCATGAGAGTCAATTTCATGGAGATTAAATAAGATACCTTATTGTTATACCATTACACTAGTATCGAAGAGCTTATATAACAACAAGATTCAAATCCCATAGGAATTTAGGCAAGTAATTCACAACAGTGATAAATTTAGTAACATATATAAAGAAAGGTCACAATCTATTATCAATAACCTACCCCAAGTGATTATGGTAATGATACTTACTACACTACTAGACTTGTTATCTTCACCAAATGGAAAACCCCATACTCATGTTATGATTAAAGCACATTCAAGGCTACCTATTGTGAGTCATGGTATAAGCTCACAGCCAAGAAATATACCCTTTGTTGCACCTAATAGCCACTAAAAGAGATAATTATGGTCATCATTCATTATCATAAATACATGTAAGAACAAAGCTTAATATTTCATTACCTATGATATCAATACTATTCCAGTCATTAAGATATGTTTGAAACTAAATTATCAAGTTTGTGTGGCATAAGTTCAAGTTAAATCCCATAGTCTCTTAGAGACAAATCAAATGGCTACATAAGTGAAGCCTCTATAAAGGTAAGGAATCCTGATCTCCTTTTTGTGCCATACAAAGTTTATAAGTTTAATAAAAAATCAAAGGAAGATGTCTGGGGACTGCTTAGGGCTAGAGGACATGGTTGGATGATTTTGGGAAGCATCCAGGAAACATGAGTAGAACCTCTACCAATACTTGATGCAACAAAAAGGAATCTGATGATACGACTCTAGCCCTAGTAGGGCTGTTTATTGAATCTACGAAGAGAACAATGTTTTTGCCTAGTTTCTGTGGGAAAGACCCAATCAGCTCTGGGATGAGATGCTCTGCATGGTATCATAGACCTGATGTTGGCTTTGCTATCCATCAGAATATCTTTCTGTCTCTTAGCACCACCAAGTGTTGAAATAGGGTTGAAAAAGGTGCTAAATTGCTAATCAATCTGATGGGGTGAGACCTGGAAAGTAGCCTATAGGTTTTGTTGTTTTAGAGTCACTTCCTCACACATGTAAAGAGCTATGCATTACTGATCATGATATCGAATGAAGGTGGATATAGAGAACTACAATTCATAGTTTTGTATTGTATGATCTATGTTTTATTTTTTGTGCTTGGTTCATTTTAGTTCTATTTTTATGTTAAAAAAGCTTACATTTTTGCGTTTATATTTTATTTCCCTGTCTCTATATTATATTCAATACAAACACACCTATGTGTCCTAGTGTCCTAGTGTCACATGAATTAGATATAAATGAATTCCATATGCACTATAACTATGGAGATACCAATGGTTCCAATGTGAATCTACACAACATGAACATACACACACAAAAACTATCAAGCTTGAATTACAAAAGCTGGTATTTTCAAGGTAAATAAACCATGGATTGATGAGCTTGATCTTGCATGGCAGTGGCTTTCATTTGCTTTACTCTCACCTTCTAGATGAAGCTCCTAAGATGTTGGCAGAATATATCCATCTTGATTTTAACTTGATTTTCTTAAACATAAAGTTATCCATGGCATTCATCTCCATTTGCATGCTTTGCAGTTTCCACACACTAATCTACCAATATTTTACATTTCAACTAGAAGTTACTCCATTATTGTGTTATGTTCCATTATATCTCCTTGATTTTCTATAGCTAAGCTAAACCAAAAGATTATGAAAGCTTTTCAAATTGTCCACTCTACCTTTGTGAATTGAGTTATATTTCCCATCACATTCATTTTCATGCACACTTCCTTGTGTATCTTCCTTTCTGGAACATGGACATTTTTCCTTGTTCAATGGGAATTTGGTATTTTCATTTTCATTTTTTATGTGAGTACTACATAAAGAAAGGATATGTCACATGGAAGATACATAGAGCAGAAGTTTGCATTGTGGATTTGGTGGGTTGGAAGAGGAGCAGTATTCTCTTTGGCCCTTTTCCTCCATCTACAATAACGTCCCATCAGTGCTTCTAGTCCTCTCATTCATCACAAGTTTTCTTCAGTCTAAAATCTTCTTCCTAGCTCCCTTGTAACAGGCCTAAGTTGAAACTTGAAAGAATGAAACTGATGCGATTGTCATAATCTAAACAACTTTTCTCTTGGCCACATTATCATCCCTATGGAATTTTTAAGTACTTATATAATCATGTCAGAATTTTTCTTAATCATGGCATCCATTTCCTAAAGGTTGTTGTTAGGTACTACAAATATCCTTAACCATTATTCTTCTTTGGTTCCATCCATATGTTCATTTAGTATCTTTTTTTGGGAGAAGGGGATATCCAATTTAGCCATATAGTTGGCCCATTTATTCCTTTACCTTGTGTTATGTTTCAAACCAATTCCATAGAATTTAGTTTGGAGGATTCATATTTCCTGAACAAAGTTGTTTGCTTCTATTTGTATGTCTATCATTATCCTTTCCTATATTAATGATCAAGAATGGGTACTCTCTTATAATTAGACTTCTTATCATAGGAAGCTCAATCTCATTCCAAGAATCATAGTTGACAAATTTTCTCATCATTGGATACTTTCCCTAGCCCTAAATTAAAAGTTGAGACATCATTTGTGCTCTTCAATGAGGCTTGGTGAAAACTATTGTTTGCTATTTGGTACCATATCCATTTTTTAGTTAGGTATTTACTATTTAGTGGAATGGACACAATGGATTGCTATTTAAATTGGATTTGAAAATACCATCTTTAATAAGGTTTGTTCATCTTGGTAGAATAATTTTAGTATAAATGCTTCAAAGTTCAAACCCCCAACCTCTTTTATTCTATTGAAATGGATCTTAGTTGCATGAAACCAGGGCTGATACCTCTTTTTTAAGGGGAGGTGACTGGGGGGGATGATGGGGTTCAAAGGATAAATATTAAATATAACATTGGAAAATCAACATACTATAAAAATGTGGCATAGGAAAACCAACAAGCACACTACTTCTATTATTGTTTTTCTTGGGTGTAGAATACAAAACACAAGCAAATTGTTCATGCAACTTCATCAAGGTTTGAGCTTCCAACATTCGTAGCCTCTATATAGACAAGGATTATCAAATAAGAAAGCATAATGCTTGGATCTTTGAAGGATGTACGCACTCAATGGCAGAAGTATTAGGAAGCCACCGGAATGATCACAAAATCAAGATAGGATTGTCAGAAAATAACATCATGATCTTGGCTATTAAGATAGAAAAGGTCTGTGGATCCTATGCATAGATGAGGTAGGACCTTTCATGACCTACCCTGAGTAGTGCTCAATTAAGACCATAAATCTTCCAATCCTCATTGGCTAGGCATTATCAGGTGGATTGTGTTTTTCCATCATATATCTGTTAATGATCTTGTCTCTTATGAACAGTGAACATTATACCATTGTGTATGAATTTGGATGGTTCTTCCTATAACACTTATTGTACTCGCAATGAGTGAATTCTCAACCATTAGATCCAATTCTAGATTTTTGTCCCATATACGATATTAAAATTTATACATGATTTATTAATTTTCAAATATGTTTCTTTAAAATGTCATTTATGATTCATTCATCCATTTTTACTTGCTTTTAAAATACCATTTATGAATCATTCATACATTTTTCCCACTTATTTAGTCCATTCCACGTTTTTTCATTGCTCGATGAGATTTTTCCTTAATCTTGTAAGTTCTTAACTGCCAATGCAAGTTTCTCCAACTCAATTGATGGGTTTAAATTAGTTTTATGATGGCTTTTCTCTGCCCACCTTGTTCTACACCTAGTATTTGAAATGCAGTTATAGGTCCATGATTTTCCTCGAATACATTATTTGTTCTTACTCTTACTTGGAACGGTATCTTATCCCTTTGCATACATCTCTAGCTCTATTGTGCCAAGTGAAGATTTTGTATAATGGGGAACCTAGTAGTTCTTATGTATGGCTCCATTCTAGCTTCAATCTTCATAAGTTCAACTTTCACCAAAGCTGGTGAGATCAATTTACTAATGTTACGATTTGGATGAAGGCAGGTTTGAAATTTCCAACCTGCATTTTTAAATTACATTCCATTTGTTTTCCTAAATTTGATTTTGAATATTTGAAGGATTGGTATTTTGTACACCCACATCAATTTTGACATCTTATTTTATTAGAGGACTTGGCTGGTGATACATCATATTTTTCAACTTGGTATTATTTGATAGTTTTGTATAAATTTATGCTTTGATGTATAAGGTGTTGAAATATAATGGGAATGTACAAACTACTGGATGTGTTGAAGATGGAGGATTAAGAGTATTATTTTTTTTTTTCAATTATCAATGTCTAGTTAATAACTTTTGGTACTGAATTGTATGCCTATGTGCAACTCGAGATATATTTAGCAACCATTTTCCTACAAATTTCAATAGCATCCTTAAATAATTGTTTTTGTTGCTCTGCATAGAGCCTAGGTGCTGCAAGACCTATCTTCTTAATCTCAAATGGTTCATGATCATTAATATATGCTTAGGTCATGAACCTCCTTTGTTGATTGCATTTGTTTTATCATGGATGGATGGCTAGTATGATGCCTTGGAGTCCATATTGGTAGATCTTTGGTTCATGTGATGGTGACATGGATAATTTGTGATCTCATTTGATATGGATGGAGCTCTCTGAGCCCTCAGCAGTTCTATGGATGATTGAAAGAAAACCTGGGCATGTTGTCCTATTTAATCCTCATACATGAATCAAAATGATTTTTGGGTACATTCCTTGATGACCTGGGAATATCTTGAGCCTCCTAACAACCTAATTAGTTGATTTGGGCAGTTTTGGTATTTGTTAGCCTCAAACAACAACAGATCAAATCTGTCCCAGCCTTCAAATAACCATAAATCAATCAAATACAAGTATTGGTGTGTTTTGGGTACATTTTTGACAAGTTTATGCATCATAGCAATGGTAAAGTGGCTAAAACTTAGACCTATGCACTTCTTAAAATGAGTAGTAGCAGTAAACAATGTATATTTGAGAAATAAATCCATGTTGCTGGGCACATACTAGGCTTTAAAAGCAGACGAGTTAAATTCAAATTACATGCATCATATTATCCCATCTTAGTTAGACCCATTTGAATTAGTGTGTTGTGATCCTGAGGTAGAAGACATAAAAAAGGTGGCATTTCTGAGATTTGTCCAGTTGCTGGTTTTTATTGATGACAAAGTACTTAATAGGCTGAACTTGTACATGTCCCCAAAGCTAGGACCATTTCTGTGTGGGAACAATCCTATTCACCCATTTAAATGGGGTTTTGATTTAGTTGATTTTGATGAATGTACATGGCACCAAAGAAAAAAGACTTAGACGAGTTAAATTCAAATTACATGCATCATATTATCCCATCTGGCTCAAACCCATTTGAATTAGTGTGCTATGATCCTGAGGTAGAAGATATAAAAAAGGTGGCATTTCTGAGATTTTTCCAGTTGCTGGTTTCTATCCATGACAAAGTACTTAATAGGATGAACTTGTACATTCCCCCAAATCTAGGACCATTTCTATGTGGGAACAATCCTATTCGCCCATTTAAATGGGGTTTTGATTTGGTTTCTTTTGATGAATGTACTTGATTCTTGTCTTTATTTGATGCTCAAGTATCTAAGGTTTTAATATACAGGTTTGATGAATCATTCCGGAATATAGACTGGATAGGTTTGATGAAGCATTTTCAAACAGGCCCAAAGCTACACATAATACATAATCAGTGGTTGTTGTGATAGAAAATACTTCAAAGTTCAAACTATGCCCATATTTGGAATTTAGTTTGTTTATTTCCACTAAACTTTCCCAAATCTGTCGCAGCATGGGACCAGGATGCTTAAACTTGCTAGAGCTACTTAGAATTGGGCCATATTTGGACTTAACTCTACTTGGGATAAGGCCCTAAATTCACTCGAGATCTGCCCAAAATGTGGAGAAATTAAGATCTTTATTGTTGTTCTTTACTTGCAGATTGACCATACTTCTTGTTGTTGGTTGATGCTAAACCATGGCTTCCACTACAAGGAAGATGCCCACATTATACCTAGGACCGATCTTGTTGTTGTTTGGAGGGTTGACACATGGTTAAAACATACCTAGAACTATCTAGAATGTGCATAAATGCTAGGAAACAACCCAACATGGAGTGCTACTACAAGAATTAGGTTGCTTGCTTCCCATAATTCAGAATAAATAGGTTTTACTTATGTTTCCTTCCACAAACTTGTTCCCAATGTGCCCATATTTACCCAAAGATGCTTCTTAGTGCTGTCCAAGGGCCATAACAGTGCTAATTGCTGCTAATTGAAGACTAGAGTATGCCCATAATTTGAGACGAATAGGCCATGACTCACAAAACCACCTAGATCTAATGAATGTTTCCATTGCTGAACTATTCTCCTTCAAACAAGGCCCCAGTTCAAGGTCAAACAATCAACATATTCCATGAAGCATTATCACATTGCATTTGTTTTATCATGGATGGATGGCTTAGTATGATGCCTTGAAGTCCAAATTGGTAGATCTTTGGTTCATGTGATGGTGACATGGATAATTTGTGATCTCATTTGATATGGATGGAGCTCTCTAATCCCTCAACAGTTCTATGGATGATGGAAAGAAAACCCGGGCATGTTGTCCTATTTAATCCTCATACATGAATCAAAATGATTTATGGGCACATTCCTTGATGACCTGGGCATATGTTGAGCCTCCTAACAACCTAATTAGTTGATTTGGGATATTTTGGGCAGTTCTAGTATTTGTTAGCCTCAAACAACAACAGATCAAATCTGTCCCAGCCTTCAAATAACCATAAATCAAGCAAATCCAAGTAGGGAAAAGTGGCATCATAGGGAAAAGTGACATATTCTTCATAAACTTTGCAACTCATGGATATATATAGTTATCATTAATGATCTTAACTTGCTCAGGAAAATGCCACAAATACCATTCCCTTGCTCTCATGTGGAAAGCATTGATGTCTTTGTCTAAGGTGTCGTGAAAACTAAACAACCTGTATGTCCATATTGATATTGAACATCACCTTGGATATGTTGTAGGTTGTTCATGTTTATCTGAAACTTGTCTTTATGGTGCTTTCCCCTCTTTCTTGTTTTTCCTTTCATCATGCTTATTGTCATTGGAATCCTATACATGTTCCCATATCTCATCCACGAACAAGTCTAAGAAAAATTTATCTATTACCAGGAGACAAAGAGTCCATTTCTTGGCATATCCATTAAGACCTTAAAATGAAGCTTACTCTTTTTGTCTATGAAGCTTACTCTTGACACCTTATCTGCACCAAATCTAATAAGAGAATTTGGATGCACATATTCTATGTTGGTTGTCATTGCTTGTGTATTGGTTGCTTACCTTGCTTTCTCCTTCTCAACCCCCATAAGCCTTTATCTTCACAGGTCTATAGAATAGATGAAATCTAGGATTATGTAGACTGGTTTTGCACTTTTAGTCTTTTGCAATAGGCATTTTTTCTACTTCAAGGTTTTCATCTCTGCTTTGAGCCCAGTAGTGTCTTTGAAGTTCTTATGTACATGGATTGTTGTTGGTGGTAAATATGAGCTTTAATGTCAATTATTTAAGAAGTTGTAGAATATGATTTATTTTGCATTGTGTGACTATATATCCTCCTTCTGTCAGATGTTTAGCTAATTGCTTTTGTGCTCTACACCTTTGAGTTATATCCTTTGTTCCTAACATAGGTTGGTTGGCAGTTTATTATTTAACACAAATCAATATTTTTGTTTTTGTTTATATTTCTCGTCGATTCTACAATGATATGTTCTTCAATTGTTAATTATTTTCCCTTCTTTTCCCATACACCATCCATTCCTAGATAACCTAACCAACACAACCAGTACAAAAAAATGGAAGAAAGAAAGAAACAGGAAAAAGAAAAAGAAAAAAGAAGGATACATGCATTGTATGGCCATTCTATCTCACACAGAACAAGATCTACTGGAATGATTGTTTACATTGTTTGATTTAGGTCAGCAAAGAAACATGGCAATGGCATCAATGGAAACCATGCAAGAGCAATCAGACATGATTGGAATGACCAGAAATACTAGCCTTCCTTAGAAAAGGGGTTGAGAAGATGAAATTGGTGCTGGATTAACATATAAGAAATGGCCAAGATGGGACTGCGCAAATTTGTGAACTCAGAAATGGCCAGGGTGGGACTGCACAAATTTGACATACTCGGGATTATGGTGAGTATTGACTGTTGACACTCTGTTAATAGAATTCATAAGAGCATTGAGATTGGCGAGTATTAATCTATCAATACTCTGTCAAGGAAAATCGTAACAGCATTAAGGTAAGTATTCATCTCAGAGCTGGACTTGTCATACTAGGGAGTGTTGGGAGTCATACACAAGAGTGTGGAAACTATGGTTTGGAGGTCTTATGCACATGAGGAGGGTTTGTGATAGGCATACTTTTCTGGGTCAAAATTTAGAAATTAATGTCTCCCACCAAAATCTACCCCTTGGCCTCTAAGTTCTCAAAGAATCAATAAAAAAACTCTTGTTCAATGACTTAGTGAAAATCTTCCAATTATGCAATGAGAGCAAGCCAATAGAGCATTAACCATTGTCCTAAAACCATTGATCCTACATATAGGGTCATCATTCAAAGTGATTTGGAGTGGGTAAGATTTCCAGAATGAAACAATATTTGACCTTTCAATGGCATAATTTCCTTTAAATAGTGGTCAATGAAGAACACTAGTAAAGCGAGGCATGTAGGATCCTTTTTCCCATCTTGCACAATCTTGAAAAGGAGATCTTAGTATTGCTTGATACACAATGAGAGTCAGATTTTGGTGTTTGATCCATAATAAGAGTCAAAATCAATCAGGTCCTAGATTGAAAGAAGAGAGTTCAGTCTAAAAGGTGTTTCAGCAAGACCATGTGCTGCAGTCCAATAACTGTGCACATCAGAGTGACAATCGATAGTGTTATGGATGCATGTCGCACTTATATTTAAGTTGTATGCACATAAGCACTGACCCAGGGGCACAAATTTAGGTGTAGTCTCACAATTTAGTTTGACATAGGTTTGCTGAAGTGGATAGAGATCTCAACAAGTGGTTATGAGGGGAAGCTCACAGTCATAAAAAATTGTCACATCTTTTCTCTGTCTTTTCATCTTCTTGACTATTGTACACTAATGTATTGTTGAGATATGAACAAATGAGATCTACAATGCTTCATATTCATCATGTTGTATTTATATTCCTTTCTCATTTTGTAATGGGGTTGAGTGACGGTAGTAGTACAACTGATTCAATTCCATTGGATCTCTGGAGTTTGTAGAAATTGATGGATTGTAGTTGCTGATAAAAGCTTCAATTCTGTTCATATATTTGTTGTACATAATGTTTTGTTTAATGAAAATTTGGAGTTGATATTTTCTTCAATTTTTTTTTGCCTATTTTGTGGATTCATTTTCCAAGATTGTTTGATTACTTCAATATTTGCTTGCCATTTTATATTGGCTGTGTATGCAGGATTATATATTGCAATTGTTGCACTTATTTCCACTAAGCATAATTTGGGATCATATTGGTATTAGACTTTTAGAGAATTTGTTTCACACATAATTGCTAATTTGCTACACAATTTATGGGCAATATTTTCTCTCAAACAAAGAAGGAAATGGAGGATGAATTGCAGAGTTGTGTTGGAATGGTTGAAGCCAAAGTTGCTACTCTAAACTCAAAATTTGGGCCTATGGATGGTCAATTAATGAATATAGCCCATCTGTGGCAGCATTTAACAACTTCTATAACAACATGATAGGCTACTATTCAATAGCAATTGTTTGATAGCAATCTAGGCAAGAAATGAATTACTTCTCAAGGAGGCTCGATGCTAAATCTAGGTTCCTCTTTCAAAGTGAAACCCAAAGTGAAAATTTCACTCTATGAACCGTCGGGTGGAGGCCTTGGACTTGATAATTTCCCAAGGAAGTTAGATCCCCCTTTTTCAAAGTGCAACAATTTACAGATGATGACAAAGTTGTATTTGAAAAACTATGCGTGTCTAGGAAAGCTTTGCTGTGGTGGGAGGATTTATGTGAGTGGAAGATAAAAATTGGTTCCATGCAGGCTGTGACTTGGGACATATTTAAAGCCTCAATGAATAAAAATTTCTACCCCCTTAATTATTGGAAGCTCTTAACAACAAGAGCGGCAATACCTGATTTAAAAATCCTATCAATTGGTAGATGCCTATATGTTATATAGCATTTAACTCATATTGAAGCATGAAGAAGCCGAATTGGTGGTCAAGTTACATTAGCAGAAGCTAATAAAAGTTGGAAGAAGATTAATAGTTTTGTTGTTGCTAATGCAAAGCATGGTGCACAAATGAAGCCATTTAGTGGGATTGTGAGTTCTATGCACTATCTTTTAACTTGTGTGAGCAGTGAAGCTATGTGGGCATGGTAGTGTGAGGGAGACCATGTGAGGGAGAGTTGAGACCTTCGTCCTGTGACTCCCAGATGTTGTGAAACATAATTCTTGCTATTGGATGCTGTGGACTGTTGGAATCGTAGAAACCTTTATACTGGATATTTATTGTTGTGGCCATAGTTAAAAGTTAAAACTTAATAACTCAAGTATTTGCCATAGTCCCTTGTTGGATATTGTGGGTACAGTGAATAGTAAATACTTAATTATTTTCTACTGCTGAACAATAAATACCTCAAACATTTACTATTACGTGGCTGTTGGTTGTGACGTTGCAACTGGGAGAAAATACTCAGAACATGGTCTAGCACTGCTGGAAGAAAATGCTTAGAAAAGGGTACTTCTAGACTTGTTCTCTTGCTATTGTGTGTTGGATATTAGTAGTTGGATGTGATTTTGCCAATTGGATAAGCTTAAATTGTTGTTATATAATAGTTTTAATGGTTAACGTTTCAATTCTCATATTTTAAATCTTTTTAGTATTTGGGCCGGCCTCCTATGTTGGAGACTTCAATGTTCCATAGATTTTGTGGGGTGATTCCACATGTCCCCTTGGATGTGTTCCCTTGCTCCCAAATTTGCATATCCCAGAAACTTGGTGGAACATTGGTGTTTTTTTTCCTTGGAAATAAATCCTTGGGAAACGTTTGGGCACTTGCCCCCATTTTGATGATGGTACCCAATCTAAAACTGGTGGTGTAGACTTTGTGTGCTTAACTAACCTTGTGGTAATCTAACAGCTGACTGGCACACAATATGTACATTAAGCATATAATGAAAGTAACACATTAAGCATATGATGAAGGTAACAAAAATAATTATGATAAGATAAGATTATTTTATTAATGTCCAACAAATTATCCCAAAAGTAGGTCAAGAGGACTATGCAATACCATGATAACAATACAAAGTGGGATCCCAAAAGTAGCTCCTATAAAAAGCTAAAAGCAGAACTCAAACCTAACCCCAACTCCATATATGAATTTGAGATTATATTTTAGGTATAAATAGATTCTACATTATACTTTTTTGTTGTAACATTGATGATTTGAGCTACATTACCTTCATGCAGCTTATTTTAAGATTGATGGTTTGATATTTATCTCTTACATTGTCTCTTTCTTGTATCTGATAGGAAGCGACGCTGGAATTTGAGAAAGCTAGGCGAAGGAGCTATCTCTTCACATAGATAGTTTCCTAACATTAAATGATAAATAACTAATTTGACAACACTTTTGCTAAGAAAGAATGGGCTCATTCAAGTACCTCAAACCATGTTGGTGTTTAGCACAAATATCTTGACAAATTTTTATGGTTTGTTTATTTCTTTTGTTTGAAGCATTTTGTCAATTTTTGAAGTTTGTGTGTATTTTGGTTAAATATTGTGTTAATGCCTTTGAATGATTCTAGTTCTCATTCGACGCTTGATTTAACCCTTTGTTGTAGCTTGATTCAAGGTTGGTTTTAGGATTTGAGAAAAGATTCTTTTATTAACTTTTAGTTGCATGAATTAATTTTCTTCAGTTTTTCAATTCTTTTATGCTGACTGTATATTTTCTTTGTAAATACTTATCGTTATTCAAAAAAATAAACGAGCTCTACATATCTAAGCGAAGATAAAAATGGTCTATACACTAGGTTCCTATGCATTGATCGTAGGATACCTATTGGCACAAGACCAATATTCATCTAATGCAATAATAATTTGGCACAATTACAATGCATAATTGTATTAGCCTCCATGACCATAATTGGCTAGTGGAGGCCAAGATCGAGCATAATGTATGATTCTATGAGTTTATCAGTTTTTCAAGATTCAGGTCCCCACATGTCCATTGGACCATTAAGGACGAGATAACAAGTGGAGTCCCCACTTGCCCTGAATCTCGTCAGTGCAGTTGTGTTTCATTGACACCTTCCTGTTGTGACTTGTGAGTCTACATGTTCAGTTGTCGATGATGTGATTCATGTTATTTGACTAATTTTGTTATTCTTTTATTTTGACAATATTACATAAATCAGTGAAAGATTCACCAATTTTTACAATTTTTTATAATGAAGTTAAATATTCGCCAAGTTTTTACAACATTATATAATAAAATGAAAGATTCACCAAGATTTTACAACATTATATAATAAAATGAAAGATTCACCAAAAATTTACAACATCATATAATAAAATGAAAGATTCACCAAATTTTTTATATATGCATATTATATTATTGATAAAATCGCCTTCAAATTTTCCTATATATCAGAGAGATTTGCCCAATTTTTATACATATAAATCTAGGGGGGGTTCTTAAAATCATCCCTAGATGAGGGTTCTCATTTTTTTTAAACTTTCTATGTAAGACAGTTGTATCCAATGAAGTGCTTGGTTTTCTTGAGGAACATCCCTCTGAGATCCAAACAATGTTTGGTCATCATTTTCAAGCTAATTTTTCTCTCTTTCCCTTGATAAAGGCCTCCTTATCCCTTAATAGAGGTGATTGTTGCTACTAAGAATGCTTGTTACAGTGTGGTTCCATACAATGCCTTTTCTATAGACTTTCATAGCTTGGACATGGATTTCATGAACTATGAACTTTTTGCAATCCTTAGCTCCATGTAGAATGGTAAATCTCTAGACATTGATGAAATGCCTTGTGAGTTCTACAAGGCTATGTGGGATATTGTTGGAGATGACTTCAGTCGCCTTGCTTTAGAGTATTTTGCCTTATAATGTTTAAAGGAGTCCATCAATTAGGGGTTGGTTAAGCTCATTTTGAAGAGTGCTATTAGGGACACCATTAAGGGATGGAGATCAATAAATTTGTTGACTGTTGCTTAGACATTCATGGCTAAGGAAATGACACTATGTATGAGGGATGTCGCCAAAGAAGAATGCATGAAATGAGTATACATGTTTTGTTTAAGGGCAATTTATCCTAGGAAAAATGATTTATGCTTGGAGGCCATGGAGTGGGATAGGGAGTCTGAGAAACATTCTATTTTCCTTGAAAATGATTTGATAAATCCTATTATTGAATTGATTAAGTATTCATTAATGACATGTTGTCCTACCTGGGTTTTGGTTCAAAGGGATGTGCACTAGAACCCATTTGTTGAATTCCCTTGGTTATTTATTGGGCGATGCCCATATTCAAAAGCATATTTGAGGTATTGCATTTCTAGATGTTTATGAGATGGTGAATAATCACTTTGTAGATGAGTCTTTGTTGTTTGTGTGGGTCAACCAAGAGTTGGTGGATGATTTTATATATTGCAACTTGTTTTTATTTTGCTAGACCTCTGAGGCTATGGTTAGGGATCATAAAACTAATTATTAGTTGGTTGGTCTAGATGAGCCTCTTGATTGGATTCATCCCACTTAGAAATTCATTTGTCCAAGTGTTAGACTAAGATATCTTGGCAATCCATTTGGTTTGTAACTCTCTCCAATTTCTATTTGGGATTGGTGTTTGGAGTGTTCATAGCATAAACTCATTTTTTAGTAGTAGAGAAATCTTCCATTTGTAAGAAAAATGATTGTAATAATTAGGATTCTTGAATCCTTACGTATTTATTATGTATCTTATAGAGTTTCCACTAAATCTTAGTCTCAAATATTGGAGCATCTTCTTCACTTGTACTTATGGACCAAGTATGGAAATTCTTGGGGCCTCCCTATGTTACTTTGTGATGTTTGCACCCATATTTTAGGGAGGTATAGGGTTGATTGATATTGTGATTCGTGGTAGCATCTAGGTTTCCAAATGCATGGTCTAATCATGTCTAGAGGGATGCTCTCTTTGTTAAGTATTGTTGATGCATCATATTCTTAGTGCACAACATATTTGTAGGATTGAAGACTCTTTTCTATTGTGTGATATAATTTGCACTACTCACCACTTCCAAGTCTTGGGATCCTTCATTATCATAAGTATCGAGTAAATATGGGGAAAGGTAGCCAATTTAGTGTACAGGTAGATGTGAGGTAGTTAGGTGGGTGGGGTTTTAATAAAAGGTCAATTTGGAGTTCAAAGGTGCAAGGAATGTGTGCTGTAGGTGTCCCCCATTTTTAGGGGCAACGACTAAGAAATATGCATATTTTTTACTATGGGTATTTGTGGGATTATAATTCTTTCTCTTATAAGGACCAACAATCCATTTCCTATGAGTTTCCCCTATCTTCTATGAATAATCATACTAATATGAAATTTGTTACTCTTATTTGACAAGAGGACCTATTCAAAATGAATATAGACATTACTGGTCCTTTTTGGCATGATTAATTTTGTAGCTTCGAACACCCTTTAGTTTAATATAATTCTTGAAGGTTGCACTCTCTTATTCATTAGTGGCATGAGCTCAACCTTAGTTTTGGTATATGATGGGATGTTTATTGATGTAGAGAAATGGTGGGTCAAGAGATTACATAGTGAGTGGTTTCCTTGAATCACCTACAAACGTTGGGTGATTACATGGCTAGTGACTTGTCTGGCTTTCTTACCAACACACAATTGTTTATAAGTAATATCTCAGATGGGATTTGTCCTTCCCACCTCAAGTTGGAAATGGTGAAGCACCTCTTTTGAGATTCTTCTTTTATTATATCATGTTGGGTGTTTGTTTAATATAAGCATGTAATCTTTTGTAGGGGAGGTTGCATTAAAGAGAAGTGTTACTATTAAATTCAAGATACTTGGTTTGTTCCTCTCTTAATGGTGTTTGTCACTACTTGAGGATTCCATCCTTATTTGTTCTTTGGAATCTTTAGTGAAAATTGATGTTTTTGAGAACAAGATTAACTCTTTTTCTGCTTTTTGTTGATTATGGAAGAAGATGTATATATGTAGTTGTTAGCTAAATGTTTTTTCTTCATCAAAGATGCCAAGGGAGTGGATACAATTGTCAATTTAGAGTTTATTTTTATTTAGGTTTTCAAGGAAGAGGATGTAAATACCATTGTGCATACCTTCATGCTTTATTGTTTTTTCTTTGATGTAAATATATGCCATACGAGCTTAAATAAATGACCACATGTGTATGATGTAAATATGTTGTATGGATCCCCGGTGGAGAGCTCAATATTATTAGGATCCTCCCTAAGTGCGTAATAAAGAACTATCGGTCTCATTATTGATAAGTATGGTGGCCCTTTAATGCCATATCAATTAAGTTTATAAGGTTAATTATTGTTAAATAAAGGTTTCGTTAATTTATTATTAACTAATAAATGTAATTAATTAAAGAAGACCCACACACTGCCACATATTAAAAAAATAATAATAATAATAAATACTAACCAATTATATATACGAATATATAAAATTTTAAATTAAATATTATATAAGTTAATTGTGATCATAATCAATCTAGATCGATCTTTAAAAATATTATTTTTACACTTATTTCCAACACTTTACAATGAGTAAAGGTTTAAATTAAGAAACATTATATATATATATAATGGCTTTCATAATGTATTACCATCTACTTTATAAATTGTTACAAGATATTAATAAATTTTCTATTTGTTTTTTATATAACCACTATTTTTTAATTTAGTAATTATATATATAATGTTTTAATTTATTTACCATTCACATGTGTTCTCAACACTTTACCATAACACATGTCAAAACAAATACCAAAATAATTCACATGATACACCCTATTTTTTCAAGCATTTGTTTGTTTTACGGTCTATTTTTATTTATTTGGAACAACTTTTTATTGTATTTTTTTGTTTGTTTCAAATGCTCTTTGACTTGCTCGACTAGCCTTTAGTCTAAGAAACTGCAACCCATGGGCATCTAAGTGGTCAAAATCACCTAAGGATCACACTCGACCTAGTCCGTACCAACCCTTAGCATGGTTGGATTTAGATGTTGCCTCCCAAAAGTAGTAAGTTTTGATCTCAGGTCACGTTACATAACGAAACCCATCTTGACCATTTGCTCTACCAAAACTTGACAACTTCTCATTGTATTACGAACACCCTCAATATATAATCAACAACCTTTCCATTCAATATGGTCCACATATTTTTATGAATTATATGGGTTTGTCTTAATCTAAAATGAGAGATTATTAATCTCCATTTCTTACCCTTTTATTTATATATATATATATATATATATATATATTTATTGCATCTTTTCAAAGAATGCATGCTTCATTGATATAAGGGACATTTAAAAAAACAATTGTTATATAATTTAAAATATATTATTAATTTTGTATTAATATTTTAAATATATATATATATATTTATTGTTGGGTATATTCAAAGAATGTATGCTTAAGAAATAAATATTTGGTATATAACTACTTTATATATATATATATATATAAAGATAAGGATAAGGATAGAGGAAGATATTTTGTTATATAACTTAAAATATAATTATTAATTTTGTATTAATATTTATACAAATATATAGATATATACGGAGGGAGATTGCTTAAGGTGTGACAACATGAGGTATAAAATGTATCATCTATTTTGGGAAGGTTTGCATATTTTGGTATTTTAAATGATAGCAACTTAATTATTGGAGGGGATTTGAATTTAACTTTAATTAAAAAGAGATTTGAGAAGTGGCAATAAGGAAGGATTTTATGGTTGACTTATTTTTCCATTCCCTTGGAGCATAAAATTCAATTGACGTGAAACCTATCAAATTAGTTTGTATTTGAATAAACAGGAAAAAATGGTAGCATATGAGATATTGGATAGTTTTTTTTTACTAGGGGAATCAACAATTGGGGCACGGTCCGTACTTGCATGACACATCTGGTTGACTTCTTTTTTCCATTCCCTTGGAGCATACAATTTAATTGACGTGGAACCCATCAAATTATTTTGTATTTGAATAAACAAAAAAAAAGGTAGCATATGAGATCTTGGATAGTTTTTTTTTACTAAGGGAATCAACAATTGGGCCAGGGTCCGTACTTGCATGACATAGGGTCGAATCTCATCTACTACCACTATACACTTAGGTGCACCCACACAACCTACCAACATGGGGCACATGATTGCCAAGGTTTGAACCCGTGATGTCCCAAGGAGTACCTTAACAATACACTTTAACGCCACTTGGTCTACATCCATAGGGATGATATCTGAGTTTGTTAATTGAGGGAGATTTTAAAGACTTAGCTTTTAGTTAATGAATGGATTTTGACAAAAATAATGAAGACTCATAAGCAATTCATAGATAATTTGAAAAGAGTACATGAGCAACAAATTTGTGGGTTGGATATTGAGTAATGATCGCATGGGAGGGAACCTTCCTCATGTTTTGCTCGTAAGGGGAAGAAAGACACAACATCAATGGAAGAACATTCATTATGCACATTTCTTAATATTCTAACAACATCTACATACCTCTAATTTGCACTCAACGGGTCTTCTATTGTTGGAAGTGGTGGTTTTTCGGTTTTTTAATTATCACAGAAAAACTATTTTAAACATCCTTCAAGTACAAATATTAGTTATCAAAGAACTAAAGTTGTTATAAGCTATCAATAATTACTTAAACGTGAGCTCTTTAACTATGCTATCAATGTTACCCAAGAATTTCACAAGTTCATCACCTCATTGCTTTCCTGTCCTATGTGATCATCTAAATTTTAAATTTGTAATAAGTATAGCATTGCAAACATCTAGACAACACAACTGCAACGTGGAGGGAGACCTTGGATGGGAATATGAAACATTTTTCCTGTACCAATTTTACATGGACTCTTCTCATTGTTTCCAAATAAAAGATGGATATACTTATAGGGATGGATGTCTTTCTAGTAATTTTTTAGTTTCTTTGATTGGGAAATGTATTATTATTGCAAATCCATAAGCCACAACATATTATAAATTATCACATATCCTTATAAATCTACTCCTCCATCTCCCATTCATTCTTAGTCTATGATAATCAACCTATGACACCAACACTTGTTCCTAAACCCCAATGGTAGAGGAATGATTGCCTATGCATATCAAACCTCTTCCTAAGAAAGATATCCAAACTGTCTATGTATTCCTATACAAGTAGTTGTAGTTTTTAGTACTGCTACTATAGATTACTGTTGGTGTTAATAAATTTCCTGATAGGTATAGATAAATTGCATTGCACTATTTTAGTTCATCCCGAGCTTATATTATGATTAAATTTGGCATTTGTTATTTAAGCATTGAAAAGCACCATGGAGAAGACGGATATATTACTCCTTTGACTATAGATGTTGTTGATTTATTTTAGTGTAGAATTTCAAACTTTGTATCGTTTTTATGAATAATGTCATTTTACTAATATAAATTATTTGATTGTTATAAGAAATTATATTTGTTTTGCTTGTGAGGCTACATAGTCAAGCAATATTATGTTGTTGTAAATTTGAGCATATAGATATGTAGACAAATACACAACTCACAAAGAAGATCTCACAATTTACTCAGCAATTGAAGAATGAAACAGTGCAAAAGGCTTGCAGATGTGAATGCTTTCATTAATCAAAAAGTAATTCAAATGATGATTACAATGAAGTAAAATGGCTTTAATAGCCTGTTGAGGCCTGGAAATTCGCAGGCGAAAACAGTAAGGGATTCTCCCCAATCAACGTTCCCAACTATCCTGTTGACTATTTGGTATAGGGAATCTGTCCGGTTTATGGTCCGACTACTGTAGGTCAAGTAACAAAACAAAGGTTTTACCGGTTGCGGCCCGGTCCACCGAGTTTTTGTATTTTTGACTTAATGTATGAGATGCATATACCTAATTAACCATGCAGGGTGATGAGGATGCAGGGAGAAGTCACAATGTGATGCACAGGTTCTTACCTCCGTCTTAGGCTCACATGCATCTATATCATATATGTAGTAATGAAATGAACTAACTACCTATCTATCTACATATCCCCGGGGAGCCCGAATATGATTTATTTATGAGTAATGTGGATTATTCATGCATTATAAATAGAAATTATAGGTAGCTGATATTCTTATCTACAATACATGAAATATTAAACATATTTCAACAATCAGACAGCCAACTATTTCATAAGCAATATATATTACTCATGGTGAAAATCTTCATAAAATAAACCGAAGAACATTCATGCAAGAACATAGGTTCAAAGAGTTAGAACGGTCTCACAGTTAATGGATACAAAGTTGAAAATGAAATAGTTCCTCTTCAACAAATCCATAGCACACATTTGAATATTCCACCAAGCTTTCTCCAACAGGAAAACTGTAATTATCTATTGCAAAAGGAAATAGTTCTTCTTACAATATGTCTTCCTCAATCTAACTGGGAAAAAGTCCCCTTCCCTTCTAAGCTTTCTATCTTTATACAAAAGGGTGAGACTGTTGGGCTGCCCAAAGTGACTTTTGGGCTTCCCAACCCGCCATTTCCCAACGTTTTGATTTTCTTAAATGTTTTACAAAAAATAGTTACAAATTACAAAATGACCGATCCTTCATGAGGAGGGTCCCACTTGAGCATCTAGAAACTTCTTCCATGACGCGGCATCAGAGGCAATGCCTTCAAATGCGCAGGGTTCCAAAAATTGAATGTTGATTTAGAATTTTTCGGCCTGTTTCTTTATGGCTTCCACTTTGGCTGCGCTTAACCAAAGCTGGTCTTCCAGGATCTGCACACTAACTGTTGAATGGCCTACATCGCTTCTCAGAATCTGGTCATCAATGGCCTTAATGTGCTGCATTCTTGCTTCTTCGTCCTGATATTTCTTCTGCAAAAAATCCAAAAATGAGTCATGGTCCGGGAAAGCCTCGAGCCTCTGCTCAGCCCCTATTTGGCACCAGTTGTAGGTAATGAGAATTCTTCGGAAAAACTCGGTGCATAATCCCTTTGTCTTTTTCACTGCCTTCTTGAAATCTTCAGCAGTGTTGATGGTGAACTCTACCAGGTCATAATCTTGCTTAAGAGCCTGTTTATCTTTTGATGGTAGCTCTACTGGAGTATCTTCGTTGTTTTCCAGCCTCACCATTCTTGCAGTCAGGACCTCGAGGAAATCCTGAGATATGTCCACAAAATAAGATGCAGTTTCCAAGATTTCTTCCAGTCTGCCATCGATCTGCAGCATTCTACATCTCTCATCTTCAACAGCAGTCTGTAACTGCAACATCTTGGTCTTTTGGGCCAAGACGTGCTCTTTGAATGGCTGGAGGTTAACCTGTTGTTCTCTTGCTTCCTCCAGAGCAGTTGCTAAAGAAGAAACCTGTTCTTGATGTTCCTTTCTCAGTTCTTGGGTGTGCAGATCATTGGCCTCCAAGAGGATCTTTTGCTGTTCTTCTAGATCCTCCACCTTTGCCAGTAACTGTTCCTTTTCAGTTCTTAACTCTTGGTATTCTTTCTGTACTCTTTCCAGAGACTCCTGTGTTGTTTCCAGCACTTGTATTTCTCCTTGGATGGCCTGTACTTCAGCTCTTGAGGACTTCATTTCCCTTTGCATATCTTCATATTTCCTCTTGAGCCTGTTGCTTTCTTCCCTCTCTTTCCTCAATGTGTCTTTTAACTGGGCAGAGGATTTCTTGGACTGATCCAAGTCAGTTATTACCTTGTCCATGTTATCTTATGAGGCGTGGAGAAGTGTAGTCCCAGCTCTCAGGGTGAGCCTTGGATCTTGGTCTGTTCCTAACATAACAGCCATATCCATTATCATTTTTCCAAGAATATTTCCTGCTTCTACTTTCCTCTCTGTCCTCTTCATCATTCTCTTCGTTGACCTATCATAAAATACAGTGTTGAAATCGGGGATTTATTCCCCTTTCTTCTGGACAAAAGGAACCAGCTTGAGAGTGGGGACCATGGGAATGCTGGAAGCAGGTACTTGTGGGTCCTGAACCTCGGGGTCCTCAACATCCTGGGTCTGCCCCCCAGCTATGTCAGAAGCTGACTGTTCTGTCTTAGTCTGTGTCAACTTCACCCTCTCTGCCTCCTGCTTTTGTAGCTCCTCATCGAGCTTGCTTTTCTCTTCTTCAGCTGCTTCTTCTGCTTCTTTAGCTGCTTCCTGGGCTTTCTCAGCTGCTTCTTGGGTAGCTTTTCGTTTCCCTTCCTCTTCACTGTGCAACCACTCCGCAGCTTCCTGTGACAATCTCTGGGCTTCTTCATTTCTCCTTTTGGCTTCTTCCTCTGCCTTTGCTTGCTTGTCCCCCTTTCCACCTTTGGTGGTGATTTTCTTCGTGAATCTTCTCTTCAGTGCTGTCATGTTTGGGGCATTTCGGAAGACAAATTCTTCCCTATCAAAATGATGGGTATATTCAAAATGCACCTTATTTTCTTTACAATGATTAGCCACTTTACCGTGGGAGTCATTTCTGTGATAGGGCATCTCGCCAAAATGGAACCTCTCCAGCTCCTCTACGAATTCCCCAGCTTGTTTCACCTTAATGAACCTGTAGCTTCCAAGTCTGAAGGGCAAGGGAGGATAAGCAGTCTTCTTGTGTTCGAACAAGAAGCTACCTATTCCATCCAGGAACACTTGTCTGATTGCCTCCTTATGGACAATGTAATCAGTTGCATATTTTAGCAGTAGGGACAGTGCTCTCGAGCCTCCAAACATTCTGAAGTACATGCCATGTTCGGTCAAATAGTAGTCTGCGTAATCTTGTATCACTTGCATGGCCTCCTCCGACATACAATCACACTCTTTCCGGAAAATGAGTTTGTGTAGTGGCATAATGAAGTGCTCACAGACCTCTCTGTAATGGCTATGGTACTGGTGTGCCCACAATGGTCTATAAGCAGCATAGACGGGCATTCTTTCCCTGTCCCAGATGCACCTGAGACCAGGGAAAGGTTGGTTTCATAGTATACAGTCTATGAGTATTGAGCTCATATAAAATTCAGACCTTTTCGGGGACTCCCCTTCCAAGGTTGAGGCCAAGCAAGAAGAATGACTATTGGATACAAGGCTGGCCCAATTGAAGACTGTCCCTTGTGTTTCCACATGAAAAATGATGGGTATCCATTCTAGCTTGAAGAATCTGCCATGGGCTCTCCCAAAGATCCTATTAAGCATCAGAGCTATAAATCTGTAGGGAACCCTCAAGCTCGCTGTATCATACTCACTCGTGGTTTTGTATCGGTAATGTTTTCCCTGCAACATCATTCTCTTAAGAGTCTCTACCAGGTCCATTTTAATGCTACTCAACCAGTCATCAGATAAGAATACTTGGGCTTCTGGAAGGTGATAAGCCAACGCCACATATCCAGGGCTAAATGCAGCATAGCCCTGTCTCTCAACATTTTCTAGAATCATTGTGGTTACATCTGCCCGGGGTAGAATCCAGCCAATTACCTCGGACCATGGGAACAGCTCTAGCCTAGTGGCGACCTTCATAAGGGAAGATCTTTCAATGTTTGCATATATGGACTCTTCTTCTAAGCCCATGTCAGGAACTTCTCTTCGGGTAATCAGTCTATAGATTTCCCCCCACTGGTATTCAGGTTCCAAGCCAGAAATGCATTTAGTGTCTTCATATACGTATTCTGTCTTGGTGACCACTTCTACCTCTGGCTCTTCTTCGACCACATGGGCCTTCTTCTTTTGTCTTTTTGACATTGTGAGCTCGAATTCTTCCTGCCATATATAACATTGTAACATTTAAGCAATTCTATTT
This sequence comes from Pseudotsuga menziesii, assembly GCA_001517045.1. NCBI lineage: Eukaryota > Viridiplantae > Streptophyta > Pinopsida > Pinales > Pinaceae > Pseudotsuga > Pseudotsuga menziesii. The sequence goes on from LPNX010572010.1 coordinate 183,283, forward strand.
GCAAACACTTATATGACAATGTGCAGTGTTTTACTTCTTTTATGTGTATCATGACAACAATTAGTTAATGAAGCTAACATATGTGTATGACCTTACTAACAGAGCAATCGAAACATAATGCGCATTGTTTAGTGAATCAGTCTATGTAAAGCATGATTGAAAAGAGTTATATGCAGAAAAGTGTGCATGCTACCATTACTTGCCAATATAAAACATTAACAATATAATCCAGCAGGAATGAAATCTACATAAGCTTGAAGAAGACTCATGTGGGTCACGGGAAAAACATTCATATTTACACAACCAAAACCTCCATCTGTCATGTTCAAGTGATTTTATTGCTTCGCTACACAGGACAAGCAAGGGAAAATATACACGATTTTAACAGTGTTCATGCCCACACGCTCAAGGTCAACAAACTAAAAACCATGGAACATCCCTTTCAACCGGCTAGGGCTTCAGACGATTGTGCGTGGAACAGCATGGCAAAACAGCTATTCGGGGATGCGGGTAAAATGAGGGTCGCAACAGCAATGGGAACCATTAGATACTTCAAGAAAAGCACACAGAACCCCCTCTGCACAATCATCACCACCCGGGGCAGCTTGGTGCAGACAGTGTAACGACCGTCTGCACCAAGCCCTCATTCCCTACTTGCGCGGGGATTCGCAAACAAAGGGCCGCTGGTCAAAATACTATTTTGTGAGTTAAAAACACCTCCCCCCCCCTTGACCGCGGACAATAAAACCCCCAAAACATTTCAATATATATGTAGGTGCAACCACGGGGCGAAAAGAAATAGTCCCAATAACTCTAACCACAACAAACATTAACCCGATGCTTCGAAAGGAACGGGGGAGGAAAAACGAAACCTACCTGGCAATACGGCGAGTATGGTGGTTCGACGATGGTCAAGATTCCACAATGCCACCTGAATGCAAGTACACCGAACGGGGGGTCCTTCGCAGCTCGTGAGAATGACACGCACAACAATGATAGCGCTCAATAGTCGAGAATAACAATAAAAATATAACCCCTCGAACCGTATATATATATTCAAACTCTTGCGGCGGGAAAAGTTAAAATAGGACGCCGGACTGCTTTGTATCAGAAGTCGAAAGTAAACTTCGGTCTGCAACGGTGGAAATCCAAAGCGCGAAGTCATTCGTGACGACACATATGGCGAGGAAAACATCGGACGACAGAGAGATTCTAAATCGGAAGCTGAAAGCTTACGCTCCTCCGCAATGGCGGATGATCAAAGCTCTAAGCCTTTCGCGGGGTCAAACATATCAGGTGGCATACCACTTCGGATCGAAGACTGAAAACCAACTTTCTTCTGCAACGGCGAAAAACTGAACCACAGATCTATCCGCAACAGCAAGCGAGGGACGGTAACCAAAAGTAATCGGGAGAGCTAACGATGTGCTGTCCGCAACAACGGAGGGAAAAGTCATAAAACCTCCGATGTGAAACCAAAAACATCCAACGCAGAATCAAAGAAATCGGACACAAATTCGAAGTCAAACTGGAAACCCATCCGCAATGGCGGAAGAAGAAATCACAACTACTCTGATGTGAAACCCAAAAACCTCTAACGTAGAATCAAAGAAATCGGAAAAAATTAATCTAATTCAAGCCGAAAATCTATCCGCAATGGTGGGAGCAAAAGTGACAATGGTTCCGATGCAAAACAAAACCCAACAGATCTCGCCACCGAATCGAGAGCAAAGTCGAAATTAAAGCCAAACATCCATCCGCAACAGCGGAGAACAACATGACCAAAACCTTCCCACATAAACCCAAAAATCAGCTGACGGATCGGAAGACGAAAATGCAGACTCATCCGCAACAGCGGAAGATCAAAAGACAGACTCACCCGCAATGGCGAAAGATCAAAACAAAATACCTTCCGATTCAGACCTGCTTCAAACGCAATTAAAGGCAAATGATGAAGGCTTGATCAATCATTGGAATTCTTAATCAAAATTGAAAAAACAGCTACAGATCAATCCAAGCATAAGCAAGTCCTTTCTAAAACATTCTTAAACCAAAACCCAAGAAGACAATTAAACTAATTCAAGCAAAAGGAGGGTCCTAAAATTTTTGGAATTTTGGGAAAATTGTTGCAGCTGCAACAATTGGCGACTACCTGGTGAACCCCAGATTTCTGAATTAACTCTTTCCCAGTGCAAGATCGTCTGAATAAAAGTTGAAATCTTCTAGATGTTTGTATCCTTGGGCTGGCCAACTTAAGCATTTAAACCATTGAGAAGTAGTCTATTCCTTGGGAAATGGTAACATCAGAAATATCGCAAGTCTGAATAACTCTTTTGAGGCCAAATAAGTGAGGTTTATTTTGCCTGTCCTTAGGTAGTTTCTAGCTTGGACACCACAGGATTGTAACAGATAGTAAACAGTATTATCCTTGTGTTCCTCATTCCCATGCCAACTGCACTTTTGTGCCTTTTGAACTTTAGTTCTTTTGATATGAGCCCTCCTGCATGCCTTTCTTACTGAATTTAATTCAGGATCCTCTATCCCATAGTGTCCTTTTGTGTGAACAGTGTACTTCATATTTTAGTTCATGGACGAAGAGGATCTTGTGGCAATTTAGTACTTCATGCTTTGATACTTTGCTTTGATATGTATTGTTTTTCTTTAAGGAGTTTTGACTCTTGATAGCTTTTAGCTTTTCTGACATTGTGGCATGGGATCATTTATATATGATATACTGTTTACTCTGCTTCCTTTTCGTGGGTATTTTGTTGTCACCCCCTTGGATATTTAAGATGTGAAATGGATGGAGCCTCGAAATAGTATTCTAGACCTCTTTTACTTCTGATTTATTTACAGGGGTTAAGTAAGACTTCAATGAATGCATTTCCAGTTAGGAACACTGCTACTAGAAGACATTCTATACTTTAAAGCACAGTCTTTCGCTCAAGATTCCAGTTAATAAAGAACCCTGATGTTTCCATTGCAACCAAAATTTTTCCTCTTTATTCAAAACCAAAAGAAATGCTAGCAAAGCAATAAAATAGAACAGCATCAAATCAAATAATCAAAAGAAAAACATCAAAGCATTAAAGAACACAAAACCATTTATTTATGTACAAAGCAAAAAGAAAGAGTAATTTCGCCCACTCCTGAAAAATTTAATTCTAGATAGCTAAAGGGTGGGATAGATTATAGGCATGAGATATCTAACCATGGTCTAGCTAGGCTAGTTTTTGAAACTGAACACCTGTCTACTATCCTACAATCATCTCTTACAGCCTAAAGAAGTTGAAGGAGCTCAGGCTGAGCGTTAGTCATAGAACTGGCCTTGCTTGAGGTATGATGTCTTAGCTTACACTCAGTCAGATAGTTTCCCATAACAGAATCAACAGATTCATTTCCTTCCCCTAGCTTAGTGACGGTATACTTCATATAAGGCTCTCTCGAAATCTTAATCTTATTTGGGGTACCCTTGAGAGGCAATAATAGATGAGACCAATCCGAAGCAAAATAGCCTTTTAACCTGGCAAACCAATCTCTATTCAGAATAATCCCATATCCACTAGGTATGTCAGCCACAGTAATGTCAATAAATTGACAAACCTTATTGTTCGCAGACAAGTGAATGAGGAAATTTTTCATTTCTCCCACTACTTTGACACCTGAGCTGTCTAATTGCGTTACTTCACAAAATGTGGACTCTGGCTTACCCTTAATCTTTTTGCGAATCTCCAGAGGCATAACATTCACCGCTGATCCAGAATCTACCAAGCAATTATCCACATTGTGATTCAGCATTTCTAGGGTCAACAGAAAAGGTGGGGTATAAGCTTTATCTTCCCAACCTTGTTCTATGTCTTCTTCTCCTGGTTGGTTTTGAGTAGGCAAATCCTCTTCATGCTCTCCAATTTCATTAGTGTTTTCCTCACTAACACCTATCAGTTCTTCTACAGGCTTGACAGTCTCAGTGATTGGCTCTACCTCTTGGTTTAGGGTATTGGCTCTAGGTGTTTTGTCCTCAACCTTCACCTCTACTTGTCCCTTGACATTCTTTTGCAGACTTTTGATCTTCAAAATTGTCAAATATATATCCTTTGTTGCTGTAGGTATGCATTCAGTTTTGAGAGCACTCTCTTCGGTCTCAAACAGCGAGATACCATTCCATGAAAGCATAGTGTCATTATCTTGTTTCTCCATAACCTGGTTTTTCTTCTCCTCCTTTCCACTGTTCTTGGTTGCTTTAGCATCTAGCAGCTGATTCATAACCAGTGTCATCGAATTCAACCATTGCGGGCACTTCTTTTCCGAATGAGGTTGTTGGTGAAAAGTGCAGAAACTATCACCCCCTACTTCTGTTATGTTTACTAATGGTAGATGTGGGGGAGGGACTTGCCATTGGTTGGTATCCTCTCTTTTTGGATAATAGGGTTTGTGTGTTTTCTAAGCTTCCCTCCCTTTATCCAGGTCTATTATTCTATTGGATAGATTCTACATCATTTTCAGCATTCCCTGATAATCATGTGAGTGATCCTCTTTAGGTTTAGACAATAGTAAAGCTCTTCTCCCGGTAGTCTTCTCTTCAGGTAAGTCAAGGTAATCTTCTACACTCTTCATTTCAGCTTCTACCCTTCCTGCCTCTTCATAAGTCTCTCCCAATGTAGGCTTGGCTTTCATTTTAGTGAACATAGCTAACTCAGGTCCTAAGGCAGATGTATAATATTCAATTAAGACCTTGTCTAAGGGTCTGTCAGTTTCAGAAAATTTATTTAGGTATAATGAGAATATTTGAGTTAAATTATGTACCTTTTCATTCTTCTCTTTTCTTAACAAACCAAGACCTTTCATCGATGAGGCATGTGTTTTTTGGGCTGTGTATTTACTCCTAAAAACCCTTTCGAAAGTGTTCCAGTCTAGGATTGAGTTTGCGGGCAGGGAAAAGTACCATGAGGCAGCTGCCCCTTTCAAAGTATGAGAGAATAATATACAGACAACATCTTCGTACTCCCCAGCCCTTAACCCTTCTACTGCTAAATAAAAACTCTGCAAGTGATTATCTACAACAGTCCTTTCCTTAGGGTCAAACTTAGGCAGCAGCTTATCAAAACTCTGAGGTAAGTTATGCAATGGAGGCGTGAGGTTCAAAGGTGATCTATCTCTCCAAGCAGGAAATCGGTTGGGCTGGTTCATTATCACACCAGCCATGAGTACAGGAAAAAGAACCAAATCTGAGCAAAGAGCAACGTAGGATGAGAACAGGCTTCCTTACTTCAAAGGAACCTGTAAGTACTTGGGTCAGGTTGAAAGCTTCAAATATCTGCTGGTAAGGTAATCTTGGGAAAACTAAGTTTCCACGGCCACCCATTCACTGGTGGCCCTCATTCTAGCACCAAAACTGTTGAGGCCTGGAAATTCACAGGCAACAATAGTAAGGGATTCTCCCCAATCAACGTTCCCAACTAGCCCGTTGACTGTTTGGTATAGGGAATCCGTCCGATTTACGGTCCAGCTACCGTAGGTCAAGTAACAAAACAAAGGTTTTACCGGTTGCGTCCTTGTCCACCGAGTTTTTGTATTTTTGACTTAATGTATGAGATGCATATACCTAATTAACCATGCAGGGTGATGAGGATGCAGGGAGCAGTCACAATGTGATGCATAGGTTCTTACCTCCATCTTAGGCTCACATGCATCTATATCATATATCCAGCAATGAAATGAACTAACTACCTATCTATCTACCTATCCCCGGGGAGCCCGAATATGATTTATTTATGAGTAATGTGGATTATTCATGCATTATAAACATAAATTACAAGTAGCTGATATTCTTATCTACAACACATGAAAGATTAAAGATATTTCAACAATCAGATAGCCAACTATTTCATAAGCAACATACATTACTCATGGTGAAAATCTTCATAAAATAAACCGGAGAACATTCATGCAAGAACATAGGTTCAAAGAGTTAGAACGGTCTCATAGTTAATGGATACAAAGTTGAAAATGAAATAGTTCCTCTTCAACAAATACATAGCACACATTTGAATATTCCACCAAGCTTTCTCCAATAGGCAAACTGTAATTATCTATTGCAAAAGGAAATAGTTCTTCTTACAATATGTCTTCCTCAATCTAACTGGGAAAAAGTCCCCTTCCCTTCTAAGCTTTCTATCTTTATACAAAAGGGTGAGACTATTGGGATGCCCAAAGTGACCTTTGGGCTTCCCAACCCCTCGTTTCCCAACGTTTTTCTTTTCTAAAATGTTTTACAAAACATAGTTACAAATTACAAAATGACCGATCCTTCATGAGGAGGGTCCCACTTGAGCATTTAGAAACTTCTTCCATGACGCGGCATCAGAGGCAATGCCTTCAAATGCGCAGGGTTCCAAAAATTGAATGTTGATTTCAAATTTTTCGGCCTGTTTCTTTATGGATTCCACTCTGGCTGTGCTTAACCGAAGCTGGTCTTCCAGGATCTGCACACTAACTGCTGAATGGCCTACTTCGCTTCTCAGAATCTGGTCATCAATGGCCTTAATGTGCTGCATTCTTGCTTCTTCATCCTGATATTTCTTCTGCAAAAACTCCAAAAATGAGTCATGGTCCGGGAAAGCCTCGAGCCTCTGCTCAGCCTCTATTTGGCACCGATTGTACGTAATGAGAAGTCTTTTGAAAAACTTGGTGCATAATCCCTTTGTCTTTTTCATTGCCTTCTTGAAATATTCAGCAGTGTTGATGGCGAACTCTAGTACTAGGTCATAATCCCGCTTAAGAGCCTGTTTATCTTTTGATGGTAGCTCTGCTGGAGTATCTTCGTTGTTTTCCAGCCTCACCATTCTTGTAGTCAAGACCTCGAGGACATCCTGAGATCTGTCCACAAAATAAGATGCAGTTTCCAAGATTTCTTCCATTCTGCCATCGATCTGCAGCACTCTACATCTCTCATCTTCAACAGAAGTCTGTAACTACAGCATATTGGTCTTTTGGGCCAAGACGTGCTCTTTGAATGGCTGGAGGTTAACCTGTTGTTCTCTTGCTTCCTCCAGAGCAGTTGTTAAAGAAGAAACCTATTCTTGATGTTCCTTTCTCAATTCTTTGGTGTGCAGATCATTAGACTGCAAGAGGATATTTTGCTGCTCTTCTAGCTCCTCCACCTTTGCCAGTAACTATTCCTTTTCAGTTCTTAACTCTTGGTATTCTTTCTGTACTCTTTCAAGGGACTCCTGTGTCATTTCCAGCACTTGTATTTCTCCTTGGAGGGCCTATACTTCAGCTCTTGAGGACTTCATTTCCCTTTGCATATCTTCATATTTCCTTTGCATATCTTCATATTTCCTCTTGAGCCTGTTGCTTTCTTCCCTCTCTTTCCTCAATGTGTCTTTTAACTGGGTGGACGATTTCTTGGACTGCTCCAAGTCAGTTATTACCTTGTCGATGTTATCTTCTGAGGCGTGGAGAAGTGCAGTCCCAGCTCTAAGGGTGAGCCTTGTATCTTGGTCTGTTCCTAACATAATAGTCGTATCCGTTATCATTTTTCTAGGCATATTTCCTGCTTCTACTTTCCTCTCTGTCCTCTTCATTATTCTCTTCATTGCCCTATCATAATATATAGTGTTGAAATCGGGGATTCCTTCCCCTTTCTTCTGGACAAAAGGAACCAGCTTGAGAGTGGGGACCATGGGAGTGCTGGCAGCAGGTACTTGTGGGTCCTGAACCTCGGGGTCCTCAACATCCTGGGTATACCCCCCAGCTATGTCAGAAGCTGACTGTTCTGTCTCAGTCTGTGTCAGCTTCACCCTCTCTGCCTCCTGCTTTTGTAGCTCCTCATCGAGCTTGCTTTTCACTTGTTCAGCTGCTTTTCTAGCTGCTTCTTCTGCTTCTTTAGCTTCTTCCTGGGCTTTCTCAGCTGCTTCTTGGGAATCTTTTCATTTCCCTTCCTCTTCACTGTGCAACCACTCCACAGCTTCCTGTGCCAATCTCTGGGCTTCTTCATTTCTCCCTTTGGCTTCTTCCTCTGCCTTTGCCTGCTCGTCCCCCTTTCCACCTTTGGTGGTGATTTTCTTTGTGAATCTTCTCTTCATTGCTATCATGTTTGGGGCATTTTAGAAGACAAATTATTCCCTATCAAAATGATGGGTATATTCGAAATGCACCTTATTTTCTTTACAATGATTAGCCACTTTACCGTGGGAGTCATTTCTGTGATAGGGCATCTCGCCAAAATGGAACCTCTTCAGCTCTTCTACGAAATCCCTAGCTTGTTTCACCTTAGTGAACCTGTAGCTTCCAAGTCTGAAGGGCAAGGGAGGATAATCAGTCTTCTTGTGTTCAAACAAGAAGCTGCCTATTCCATCCAGGAACACTTGTCTGACTTCCTCCTTATGGACAATGTAATCAGTTGCATATTTTAGCAGTAGGGACGGTGCTCTCGAGCCTCCAAACATTCTGAATTACATGCCATGTTCAGTCAAATAGTAGTCTACGTAATCTTGTATCACTTGCATGGCCTCCTCTGACATACAATCACACTCTTTCTGGAAAAAGAGTGTGTATAGTGGCATAATGAAGTGCTCACAAACCTCTCTGTAATGGTTGTGGTACTGGTGTGCCCACAATGGTCTATAAGCAGCATAGACGGGAATTCTTTCCCTATCCCAGATGCACCTGAGACCAGGGAAAGGCTGGTTGCATAGTATACAGTCTATGAGTATTGAGCTCATATAAAATTCAGACCTTTTCTGGGACTCCCCTTCCAAGGTTGAGGCCAAGCAAGAAGAAAGACAGCTGGATACAAGGCTGGCCCAATTGAATACTATCCCTTGTGTTTCCACATGAAAAATTATGGGTATCCATTCTAGCTTGAAGAATCTACCATGGGCTCTCCCAAAGATCCTATTAAGCATCAGAGCTATAAATCTGTAGGGAACCCTCAAGCTCGTTGTATCATACTCACTCGTGGGTCTGTATCGGTAATGTTTTCCCTGCAACAACATTCTCTTAAGAGTCTCTACCAGGTCCATTTTAATGCTACTCAGCTAGTGATCAGATAAGAATACTTGGGCTTCTGGTAGGTGATAAGCCAATGTCACATATCCAGGGCTAAATGCAACACAGACCTATCTCTCAACATTTTCCAGAATCATTGTGGTTACAACTGCCCGGGACAGAATCCAGCCAATTACCTCGGAGCATGGGAACATCTCTGTCCTGGTGGCGACCTTCATAAGGGAAGATCTTCCAATTTTTGCATATATGGACTCTTCTTCTAAGCCCATGTCAAGAACTTCTCTTTCGGTAATCAGTCTATAGATTTCCCCCCACTGGTATTCAGGTTCCAAGCCAGAAATGCATTTAGTGTCTTCATATACGTATTCTGTCTTGGTGACCACTTCTACCTCTGGGTCTTCTTCGAACACAGTGGCCTTCTTCTTTTGTCTTTTTGACATTGTGAGCTCAAATTCTTCCTTCCATATATAACATTGTAACATTTAAGCAATTCCAGTTGCAGACACTTATATGACAATGTGCAGCATTTTACTTCTTTTATGTGTATCATGACATCAATTAGTTAACGAAGCTAACATATGTGTATGACCTTACTAACAGAGCAATCAAAACATAATGCGCATTGTTCAGTGAATCAGTCTATGTAAAGCATGATTGAAAAGATTTATATGCAGTAAAGTGTGCATGCTACCATTACTTTCCAATATAAAACATTAACAATATAATCCAGCAGGAATGACATCTACATAAGATTGAAGAAGACTCATGCGGGTCGCGGGAAAAACATTCATATTTACACAACCAAAACCTCCATCTGTCATGTTCGGGTGATTTTATCGCTTCACTACGTGAGACAAGCAGGGGAAAAATACACTATTTTAACAGTGTTCATGCCCACATGCTCAAGGTCAACAAACTAAAAACCACGGCACATCCCTTTCGACTGCCTAGGGCTTCAGACGATTGTGCACGGAACGACGCGGCAAAACAGCTATTCGGGGATGCGGGTAAAATGAGTGTCGCAACGGCAATGGGAACCATCAAATACTTCACTAAAAGCACACAGAACCCCCTCTGTACAATCATCACCACCTGGGGCAGCTTGGTGCAGACGGTGTAACAGCCGTCTACACCAAGCCCTCATTCCCTACTCGTGTGAGGATTCGCAAACAAAGGGCCGTTGGTCGAAATACTATTTCACGAGTTAAAAACACCTCCCCCCCCCTTGACCGCAGACAGTAAAACCCCCAAAAATTTTCAATATATATGTAGGTGCAACCACGGGGTGAAAAGAAATAGTCCTGATAACTCTAACCGCAGCAAACATTAACCCGATGCTTCGAAAGGAATGGGGGAGGAAAAACGAAACCTACCTGGAAATACGGCGAGTATGGCGGGTCGACAACGGTCAAGATTCCACAATGCCACCTGGATGCAAGTACACCGAACGGGGGGTCCTTCGTAGCTTGTGAGAATGACACACACAACAATGACAGTGCTTAACAGTCGAGAATAACAATAAAAATATAACCCCTCGACCCATATATATATAGTCAAACTCTTGCGGCGGGAAAATTTAAAATCGGATGCCAGAGCGCTTTGTATCGGCAGTCGAAAGTAAACTTCAGTCCGCAACGGCGGAAATCCAAAGAGCGAAGTCATCTGCGATGACACATATGGCGAGGAAAACATCGGACGGTGGAGATCTTCTAAATCGGAAGCTGAAAGCTTACGCTCCTCCGCAACAGCAGATGATCAAAGCTCTAAGCCTTCCGCGGGGTCAAACATATCGGGTGGCGGACCACTTCGGATTGGAGACTGAAAACCAACTTTCTTCCGCAACGATGAAAAACCGAACCACAGATCTATCCGCAACGGCGAGCGGGGGACAGCAACCAAAAGTAATCGGGAGAGCTAACGGTGTGTCGTCCGCAATGACGGAGGGAAAAGTCATAAAACCTCCGATGTGAAACCAAAAACATCCGACGCAGAATCAAAGAAATCGGATAAACATTCGAAGTCAAACCGGAAACCCATCCGCAACGGCGAAAGAATAAATCACAATTGCTCTGATGTGAAACCCAAAAACCTCCGACGTAGAATCAAAGAAATCAGAAAAAATTAATCTAAGTCAAGCCGAAAATCTATCCGCAACGGTGGGAGCAGAAGTGACAATGGTTTCGATGCAAAACAAAACCCAGCCGATCTCGCCACCGAATCGAGAGCAAAGTTGAAATTAAAACCAAAAATCCATCTGCAACGGTGGAGAACAACATGACCAAAACCTTCTGACATAAACCCAAAAATCAGCCGACGGATTGGAAGACGAAAATGCAGACTCATCCGCAATGGCGGAAGATCAAAACACAGACTCACCCGCAATGGCAGAAGATCAAAACAAAATACCTTCTGATTCAGACCTGCTTCAAATGCAATTAAAGGAAAATGATGAAGGCTTTATCAATCATTGGAATTCTTAATCAAAATTGGAAAAACAGCTGTAGATCAATCCAAGCATAAGCAAGTCCTTTCTAAAACATTCTTAAACCAAAACCCAAGAAGACAATTAAACTAATTCAAGCAAAAGGAGGGTCCTAAAATTTTTGGAATTTTGGGAAAATTGTTGCAGCTACAACATAGCCACAAGCAATTCGAATCCACATGAGGAAGTTCAAATTGATTAGACTCTACTTGATTGTAGGTAACCAAGACCTTGTCTAAATCATTATCAAAGAACTCAGTGGTTAACTGACCTTGTCTAAACCATAACCGGAGTTCATCGGAGCTCTAAAACACAACTCAAGTGTTACATTCAGTGTTGGCTAATGGTTAATTGACAGTGGTAGGTGATAAATGTGCCCCACATGTGTGCAGTCAAGTAAACCTAGCACTAACTGAATGTGGAGGACTTGAACTTAAAGTAACTGACTCCTAACTTATCTTGACTAGTCATTAACTGAAGTGAACTAACCTTGGTTGGTTTCGGCACTCCCAGTGGCTTCCTCAATTGTAGGGATTGATCTAGGAGGCTCCTAAACTTATGCAATCAAGTGCAATAAGTGGCTGTGAGCCTCAATTAGTGTTCCCCACATTTTAGTAACTGAAACATGTGCCCCAATTAGGTCAAGTTTACCCAATGGTGCTAATGACTATAAATAGACTGGATGGACTCCCGATTTAGACATGACTCCCAAATTAGACATATGACCAAATTTGGACAAGGGAGGATTAATAATCCTAACACCCCCCTGAATGCTAACTTGGACAAATTGTGGGCCCTGGTAACTAATACCATAGGTCACCCATTACATCAAGTAAAAATAAATTAACTGCTTAATACAAGGAGTCGGGGCAAAAACCACATGGGAAAAAAGCCCTTCCTCTAGCTAAGTAGGTAGAATGAGGTCTCAAGTTTGAAAAACTTGAAAATATGTTGCTGCAGTCTTCATCTCTGTGAGGTAGTGAAGCAGCATGCATGGTGTGCTGTGCATAGGTATTTTGGGGCCTGGCATGTAGACTCGTCTTCTTCTCCAAAAATGATGATGGGAGGAAGGAGGAATGTAACCTTTGTCTCTTGCTGAATGAAGAGGTGTATGATCATATCCATTCTTCTGAATGTAGTAAGACTGATCCCTTGCCATATTGCATCTTACAGGAAGTCTATTGCATCTCTCTGAACGAGGTAAAATAGTATGACATAGCGCAAGAGTCTTTCCTTTCTGAGTGTCAGGTGAGTTTCCAGTCATCTTCCTAGCTTCCAGTTTGGAAGTAGGGACTGAATCTAGATATGAGTCACTCTGAATCTTAATGTCATAAATTGATATAGATGGATCTGCAATACTAGTAGAAGCTGTAAAAGAAGTAGATGCAATGATTTTACCTTCCCTTGTAGGTGGCTACTGAGAGTGCACTGGTTCTGAAGGAGGCATGAAATGTGAGAAATCATATGCTTTTGAAGAATGATTCGCAATACCCTTTTCTATGATGCTCCCAGTAGAGATATCTGTGATCTCCACTGAGTTAGGACCAAAGATAACTCGTTTTGGAGATCTAGTATGGGTCATCTGATAGACAGATAACAGGTTTGAAGCCATGGAGGGAACAAAAAACACATCTTTGAACCTTCCATGTTCAAGTTGGATAGATCCCTTCCCTTTGGTTTGGACTTTATTGTTATTGCCCATCTGAATACTAGGACCATCAAAGGAATGAAAAGAAGAGACTGATTCTCTGGATGTAGCCATATGGTTGGAAGCTCCAGAATCAATGAGGAAGGCAGGTGTTGATGTGCAGCAAGCCTTCAGTGCATGTCCTTTCCTTTGGTATTCTTCTTCTTCTTCTTCAGAGTCTTTCTTCCTTGTGCTAGCAGGTACATAAATGTTGTGCTTTTTCAAAAGAAGATCCATTTCATCAAGTTGTCTTCTCATACAGGAGCTTTCTGAATGGAATCCCCTTCCATAGTAAGAGCAGAGGACCTTGCCTTTGCCATTCTTCTTGCTTCTCTTCAAACATGAAGGTTCTTTTGACTGCTCAAACCCATCTCTTTGCTTCCCTCTGTCATTCGTTACCTTATCACCTCTTGCAACAAGAGCTAGATCTTTGGGAGATCGAATGATCCCCATTTGGATCAATTTATCATTCTCAGAAATAAGAGATTGAATGAAAGCATTAAGAGTGGGCATCTTCCAATTTGGAGTAGTGAGCCTTATTGTTTGGAAGGTGGATACAAAGACTAAGTAGTCTGAATTGAGCTTTGTGAGAATAGCAAGGATGAGCTGATCTTCATCCTTCTTCACTTTGCATTGCTTCAATTGATATATCAGGTTCTTGAACTTTGAGAAGAATTCATTTAGAGATTCGAAGTTGGATGGATTGAGAGTAATCAGATCATTTTCTAGCTGATGGATACTCATCTCATCATGCTTATCAAATAAGGAAGTAAGCTTGTCCCAAACCTCCTTGGGAGTGTCCAAGTCTTGGATGTGAAATTGAATATCTCTAGAGACTGAGGAGGACATGAGTCCAATGGCTTCATCAAGCCTATTCATGTACTTAGCTTTGTCTTTATCTAATTTTGGCTCTTACTCTGTTTCTTCTATGAGTCTGAAGAGATGCTTGGTGCGGAGCAATACTTTCATGTCATCCTTCCACTCATGATAGTTGAAGGGAGTGAGAGGCTCTATTTGATGAGCCATTTCAAAGTAATAGGAAGAACTGAGCTGCTGTAGCGAATGCAATGAGAAGAAAGGGCTGCTTGTAGCGAATGTTGTAAGAGAAGCTGATAACCTATCACACAATAAAACATACAAAGTAAGGTTGACAGTCTACACTTTTGGAATTTCCTTCACACCCAGCTTAGTTAATCAAGCAAGCTTGATCAACCATTCCTTTGCTTGGGGTATTAAGTGGTAAATTCTCCACTTCTAGTGCAGTAATGGAAAGAGCAATTTGCAAAAAAATGATCCGGCTGGAGAACTGAGGAGGGGAGGAGTCTTGTCCACCGATGCTCTGATACCATGTAAATTTGAGCATATAGATCTGTAGACAAATACACAACTCACAAAGAAGATCTCACAATTTACTCAGCAATTGAAGAATGAAACAGTGCAAAAGGCTTGCAGTTGTGAATGCTTTCATTAATCAAAAATTAATTCAGATGATGATTACAATGAAGTAAAATGGCTTTAATAGCCACAAGCAATTCGAATCCACATGAGGAAGTTCGAATTGATTAGACTCTACTTGACTGTAGGTAACCAAGACCTTGTCTAAATCATTATCAGAGGACTCAGTGGTTAACTGACCTTGTCTAAACCATAACCAGAGTTCATCATAGTTCTAAAACACAACTCAAGTGTTACATTCAGTGTTGACCAATGGTTAACTGACAATGGTAGGTGAGAAATGCGCCCCACATGTGTGCAGTCAAGTAAACCTAGCGCTAACTGAATGTGGAGGACTTGAACTGAAAGTAACTGACTCCTAACTTAGCTTGACTAGTCATTAACTGAAGTGAACTGACCTTGGTTGGTTTCGGCACTCCCAGTGGCTTCCTAAATTGTAGGGATTGATCTAGGAGGCTCCTAAACTTATGCAATCAAGTGCAATAAGTGGCAGTGAGCCTCAATTAGTGTTCCCCACATTTTAGTAACTGAAACATGTGCCCCAATTAGGTCAAGTTTACCCAATGGTGCTAATGACTATAAATAGACTGGATGGACTCCCAATTTAGACATGACTCCCAAATTAGACATATGACCAAATTTGGACAAGGGAGGATTATTAATCCTAACAGTTGTTACCTCACTTTATGTCTAGAAAATAATGATTAAGGATTACTACAAAAATGTTAGAAATGAACTCATTCACATACTTGACAATGCAAAGGGTTATTGGAATTACATTGAGTGGAAATTGAAAAAACAGTTAGAATATGTTTTTCTTAAAAAAATATTAAAGTATCAACCATTAAAAGATTCATGTTCTAAACGAGCATTTGGCGTAATGCAATATCATTTTTATGTTCTTACCAAGTCTTTTAAGATCTATTATTAAATAATTGTTTTCTTTGTAGAATGATTCAATTATTACTACTTTATCACTTAGGTAGATTTAACATGAAAAGATTAAACCTCTATTTATTTGGAAATAACAATCGACACATAATGACATCTCTCAAATAGGCTCTCTCATATTTTGCAATGCATCTCCACAACTAATTTAGGACTTATCTTCACAATCAAATGGTTTTGAGTTCTAACCTCATATGCATTTTGTTTTTTATATTTTTTTAGTAAAATAAAATTTATACAATATAAATTAAATTTTTAGCCATTTAAACCATTTAAGCATTTAATAAAAGTAGTTACATAATATCCTAATGATGTTGGATCCTAAGGTTATGTAGGTTCATCAAACTTCTATATGTTTTGGAGACAATCAATCGATAGATAATAATTAACTAGCAGAGTAGTCATCTAGAGACTTAACTGGCTAGTCGACTAATAGTTTGACTAAATGGTTGACACAACCATTGTTGAAATATTCAACTATACTAAGAAAGCGGGGATCAATCAATATAAGAAATATTTTAGCTTTCAAATCTTATTTACCATCCACATTAACTTTCAATGAAATCAATCATCATATTAATACACATGAAACAAAAATATTTAATGTGGAAACCCTAAGGGAGAAAACCATGGAAAATTGTTATTTTGATAAACAATTATTACTTGCAGACACCCATACGCTAGAGACATGCCAATATCCAAGGTTTACAAGCACCAACTTGAATGGGGAAGCAACCCCCTAGATTCTCTAACACCAACTAGAAGGAGGAACCAATCCCCTGATTTATGAGCATTAACTTGAAGGAAGCATCAACTCCATAGATTATCTGGTACTGATTGGAAGGAGACACCTATCCCCTTCCTTGCACCACCATACCACCCCGAAGTATGTATGTGTTGTTCCTATGCACCTCCTCAGCTTATCTTCGATATTGTAACTCAATCTATTGTACATCCATAATCAATTTCTACTTAGCCCCTATTTCTACAAACTTGATTCTTATTATCAAAACAACTGCCTCTTCTATACACAATCATCATTGTTCTTGTCCTTCACATTCATTGTCCTTTCTCTCCTTCCTTTTTACATAGTATTCAATCACATCTATACTCTTATAGTCATCACATTTGCACATAGTCCTTTTTTCCATCTCTCTATCTCTCTGTCATCTTCCTCATACATAGTTCTCATTTTTTGTAGTATACCTTAATCCACTTTTTTATTCATATCCTTCCACTCAAAGCAATAATGTCTCGTTCTCAAACATTCTCAAAACATTTGTCATTTGATGGAGAGATATTCCAGAAACTAAAAATCCTTCAATACCCAGATATCAAATTCTTTATCTTTTGGCAATGACATATTCAGATTTATGAGTCTCTTATCACACATCAAACAATAGCCAAAATAAATTGTAGGCTTAACTCCTACATATTCAGTGCACATCCAATTCCAATTTCTTTCATTATTTTTAACTCATCAGATCACAATTCTGAATAAATTATCACTATGTTGTGAGATTAATGTTACTCTATGTGTCCCTTTTTCTTTGACTCAGGGGTTGACATTTGGGCCATATACCTATAGTTAGCCAAAAATTCTTTCCATATGAGATCTTTAATTCCTCCACACTAACGTGTATTGCTCAGATGTTTATCAATGGTTTGAATCCCTGCAATATTTAGTGCCCACATGCTTCAATTCGTCCACATAGATTATGCACCTGGATCATTTTGTCAAATTGCCTCAATACTCAATCACGTGGAATGAGTCAAAGATTTAATGTTTTTGTTTTGGATCATGGTCTAACAAATGATGTGCCCATTTGTAAGTTTACATATATTAATATTATACGTAGAGATACAAATGAAGTCTAAAACCTTAGAGATAATATAGATTGACTATATTCAAGAACTCTCATTAATTTTACCCAAAGCTTCCTTGATTTGTTGTTGTAAGTATAACTTCCAAATATATTCCAATGTATATTACTATTGTATATTGTTGTACCCCCATCGGAGATGTGTTTCCCTCCTTTCGAGATGTCATCATTGTGTATGGTCACTGAGGTAAACCCTCTGTTGTAATTCAGGGAAATAGTCCCCAGGTTAAATAAAGGAAAATGTATTTGTGAGTATTCTTAGGTAGGTCATCCCCAAAGGTAACCTAGCCTACCTAGTTAGTTGAGTTATGTACTCAACGAAAGAATGTAAATAGGGAGGCACCCTCCTCATTTGTCATCCACTCATTCACTATATCATGTGTGCATTAGGAGAGAGAGGACAATGAGAAGAAAGAGAGAGAGAGAGAGAGAGTTGCAGAAAACATATTGTTCTTGGGTCATTTCATATTGTTATATTTTCTTTGTGATGGAAATATTCTGAGGAAGTTTGCAGGGTTTTCTCCTTTATTGTTTCCCCGATGAAAATCTCGATGTCTTATGTATCTTGTGTATCTTTGATATCTTGTTGTTCTTTTTATTATTTCAGATAAACATCCTAATTAAATTAACTTAGAAAAAATAACATGGTATCAGAGCCACTCTAAAAGAAGGCATTGTGCAACCGAAATACCGCTACAATGGAAGCTATTGAAAATTAGGGTTTCATGCTTGAAAACCCTCGAAGACAAAATCTAGTCATCTTGGGACTTTTTCTATAACTCAATATTGGAGAAGGATCAAGAGATGAAACTTGGACATGGAAATGATGAAATATTTTTGTACATTGTGTGCGAGTTTCATCCACATATTTGATAAAATTTAGGAGATATGATTCCTCCAAATCATGGTTCTCACCTCCTCCAGAATACAGTCATAAACAAGTGACCTAGGTATAATTGCTATATCTCGAGATAGGAATGTCCAAATAAAAATTTTCAATATTTTTCAGATAGGGAATGGAATTTAGTTTTTGTGGTCCGATTTCAATACCACGAAGGTGAAACAATGACACGTGGAATTCCGTACAAGTCTTTTATGTTGAAAAATATTCAAACAAGTCACCTTGGTAAAATTAGCATAAGTATCACTTGGTGAATCCAATTCTTTTCTAACCTATGGGATTAGAAAGAAGATAGAACATGATACCTCGGGACGAAGTTTCAGACCTTAAGGAGCAGAAAGTTCGTAGATACAATAGAAACAAGATCAAGAAATTTTGTAGAAGAAATTGAAGAAAATAGGGCTTCCTGTTTTGGGAACTTCCCTCCACTGAACAGTTGAAAAATGAATATCGTCAAACTCACCATAGGATGGCGCATATTTCTATGGAAATTTTTCATTATGTGGAATTTTAATTTTTTACTACGATACACTATAGGAAGAAACTAGGGAATCAATTTTTGAAGGCTTCCCACCACAGTTTTCAAAAAATGTGTACATTGGACAACTCACCTTGAAGAGGCACATCTTCCTGTCTAATGAGAAATTTGAAATTCCAAGCTTGGAAAATTAGGGTTTCTCTAACAAACCCTATATCAGCCTACTCCAGAAGATGGTTGGACACCTCAAATCAGTAAGATATAAATATTTTCTATTTCCATTTGAGGTTCTCATTTAAAAATGACTCATCACACCCAACTTGATGATAAGCTTTGGGGAGCTGGAAACTTCTGAGCAATATGGAAGTATGGGATCTCCTTGATCCTTGAAGGAAATGACTTGGATCAGTATATCAATAAGGAAGCTCCAGAGTCAAATAGGGATGAGGTTAAGACTAATCATAAGAATAAATTGGTTAAGGAAAATATAATCTTTGCAGATTCTATTAAGGATTATCCCATCCCACATGTGTCATCCTTGAAGACACCAAAGGAAGTGTTTGATGCTTTAACAAAAAATTTCGAAGGAAAGAACATTAATTAGAAGATGAAATTGAGGAACCAATTGAATAATGTGAAGATACCAAACTTAGAGACCATGTAGTCCTACTTCACAAGGGTTTCTCAAATCAAGGAACAACTTGAAGAAGTCAAAGAGAATGTGAAATAAGGAGAGTTTTATGAACACCTTGAATGGACTCCCAATATCATGGGATTCATTCATTTAAGGAATACGTGCAGCAAGGAAGTTGATCTCCTTCAATAGACTATAGGAATAATGCACACAAGAAGAATCTTGGCTCACACCAAGAGAGGAGAAGATGGGAGAATTTGAAGAGAAATATCTCATGGTTCACACCAGAAGAAATCATAGAAAGGACAACCATCATCACAACAGAAGACAAAAGGAATTCATAATAGATACTTCCAATATTAGATGCTACACTTGTGATGAGAAAGGACACTAATCCATAGATTGTCCCAGAAACAGAGGCTCCTTCAACAAGAATTTAAAGAAGAAATGGAAGATTCCTCAAGTGATGAAAAATATGAATTATACTGGTGAAGATGAAGATCATACTATTACCCATCTCAGTGCTTGGATAAGAAGGAATGCAATTATGAATGAAGAAGTAGAACACACTCTCCAAGACTCTAGTTATTCTTGCAAGGACATAAGGATCAAGAGGGATTCCACCGACCAAACAAACAAAATAAGTGTTCAATTGTCATTTCCTGTATATCTACTTAATTAAATGATATTGTTTGGTTATGCACATGTTTATATTCAGTTGACGTATTATGCATGTATGAGTGATTACACTTATACTACTGACTTACATGGGATAGCCCATGGTGCTGTAGAACATTCCATTGCTACTTATCTAGAATGAAACCTCTGTGATGACATAACTGGGAGATATAGAAGGCATCTAGAAAGTTATCGTATGTATACGGGACATAGATGAATGTTGTATCATTATCTAAGATAGTTGCATGATTGTGTGACATATATCTTGATGCATTAGATTAATATGTTTTGGAAATAATGAAATGAGTCTAATCATACAGCTGAACTTGACTTGTAGAAAAGATCATTTCGAAGAATAGATGACGACAGTTCATAAGAGGAACTTGAAGCTCCCCAAGTCAGATACATCATGGAAAAATAAAGAGCTTCAGAAGAAAATGAAGAATCATGATATGAACTAAAGAGAAAAATAGATCCACCTTAAGAGATGACGACCATATTGGGCATGAGAAATAATCCAATATGAATAAAATTATGACAAGACTTCCATAGAAAGTAAGAGGCCTCATACACACTCTAGTTATGTGGCACTATTGAGTGACATCATTGATGTAGATCCTTCCATCTATGAAGAAGTAGCCAAGAAGAAATGGAAGGAGACTATGATTAAAGAGTATTAGTTGATAAAGAAGAATGAAATCTAGGATGTGGTTCCAAGACCTGAAGGGATGTACGTAGTGTCTTCCATGTGGATCTACAAGATCAAGAATTCAATAGATGGAAGCATCAAGGGATATAAATCAAGGTTCATGGTTTCTCTCAGAAAGAGGGAGTAGACTATGGAATGACATACTCCATTGAACAGATACACTTACCCAGTAAAGTAGAAGTGTATATCAAGCAGATAATGACATGTGCATAGAAGGATTTGAATGAGCTTAGAAGACACCCATGGGATAGAACATACATTTACATGAGTATCTTGAATATCACCTAGAATGATGAAGAACTTAACCTTTGGTACAAGGTTGAACATGGAATCCTATAGAGGACGACAAGCTCACATATGGGTGCAAGAGGAAATTTTCAACAAAGTTCAAGGTAGAGGATCTTGGTATCCAACGACCTTAAATGGATACATAGAATATCGGTAGAAAAGTAAGCTACCTATTACTCCAATACATAATGTTTCGATAAAAAGAGTACAAAATGTAGAGGGAGGATCATGCTCTGCTTCAGAGGGAGTGACTACAGAAGATATATGAGTTCGATATGGTACAACAAGATGGATAGCTTCCTGATGGACTTAGGCTTTACCAGGAGTAAAACAGGTTTCAACCTTTACCTTAAGGTTGAAAGAAAAAGACTGGTATATGTTGATGACCTAACAGGAGAGGATGGACTCATTGTAGATGAAAAGAGGAAGTTTGTCAATGAGTTTGAGATGAAAGACCTAGGGATGATGCACTACTTCTTAGGCATGGAGGTGTGGTAGAATGCAGACAGGATTTTCCTTGGTCAAGGAAAGTATATAGTGGAGATTATGAAGAGATTCAGAATATTAGACCGCAAGGAAATGACCACACCTATGGTATCGAACTTGAAGCTCCTTTGTGATGCCTCATCAGAGTTGGTTGATGCCACAATGTATTGTCAGATATGTTCCTAATGAATATGGGATATAACATATGCTTTATTGTGAACACACTGAGCTAGTTCTTGACGAATCCAAGACATGTTCACCTGGATGTTGAAAAACATGTATTGAGGTACCTGAAGGGTACAATTGAGTATGGGATCAAGTATGATATGAATGAGAAGATTAACCTACACAGTTATGTTGATTGGGCAGGTAGTTTCAGTGATAAAAAGGGCACTTCGGGTTGCATCTTCAGTTGGAGATCCAATATTATCTATTGGTTTAGAAGGAAGAAGTCGTACATGGAATTGAGTACAGCGAAGGAATAATATGTTGTCGCCTGCTCGGCTAAGTTGTGAGGTAGTATGGATTCCAAAGATACTATCTAATTTGTTTGATCTAACTTGCATTTTCATATGATGTAGAGAGGAGCAGTGAAGCTCCCATACATTGTAACAAATGAGGAGATAGAGGATGTATTTCCCAAGACTCTAGCCAGAGTGAAGTTCAAGTAATTCAGAGAAAGACTTGGTGTGATCCAAAATGAGACACCTAGAAAGAGGGAGTGATGAGTTACAACATAGTTGGATATACATGTTGTATTGGTGACGTAATCAATCATGTAGGTTGTCCTCAAATGTAATCAGTCCAAGCGAAGCTCGCAGGTTTTCCTTGGAAGTAATTAATCCTTATGTGTTTCTATGCTAGAAAATGAAAAGAGACCAGAATATGCAGATGCATGAGATATCAAAAGGGAAATGAGATAAGTTTTTTCAGCAAAAAATATCATGGCATAATACGTAGGTTGCGTGGACGTAATATTTCCTGTAGGTTGTACCCATATTTAATCAATCTTGTCGAAGCTTCCAAGTTATCCTTGGACATAATTAGTCTTCGTAGAGGTTATTTGAAGTGTAAAAGATCCTAGTGTGGTACGCAGGTTGTTCGGACTGTAAAAGGGGTCCTGGTGTGGTATGCAGGTTTCTAGGATGTAATAGGTCCTAGAAGGTTTTTCGAATGGAAAATATCCTCAACACAGGTTGTTTAGATATAATAATTACTTGAGGTTGACCTGGAACGTAAAATTCCTAGCCTCGTACGTAGCTTGTTTGTTCACAATCAATCCTTGTATGTGTTTTTTCCCCTGTTGGATATGATGAGGTCACAAGGAACTTGGTGTGCATGTGGGAAGTTCTCCTATGTTGGTAGAACATAGGTTGATCATAGAGATACGTAATGCACTTGGTTTGCTCCTAGGTGATCCTCACATAGTGTAAATTCCAGGTTATCTTGAAGACGTGAAAGATCCTGTCATACTCCTATGTTGGTAGAAAGCAAGTGATATGCATCTAGGTTGTTCTATGTGTGCTCTGTGTTTTCTGTTTTTTTTTGTACAGGAAAAAGAGATTATCAGTATATGAAAAAATGACAGTAGGAGACGCGGTTTATTGTAGTGGAAATGTAAATAATGGTCTTGGGATGTACTTACTGATTTCTTGCTTGTGAATGTGATGAATACCTGTATGAGGACTAGACCTACACCTAACATGAAAAATGGATGGCTATGTAGAAAATTCCTAAGATGGATAAATGTGATAGATTGGATAAGATGAGGACAATGGAAACAACAATGATGATGACTCAGTGATGTGATCAGATGTGTTGATGACTGTGGCAAAGAGAATACCTTCCTAGTTAAGAGGGATTGTTGTTGTAATTGTAACTTCATAAAATAATCTGATGTATATTACTATTGTATATTGTTGTACCCCCATCGAAGATATGTTTTCCTCCTTTTGGTATGTCATCAGTCTGTATGGTCACTGAGGTAAACCCTCCATTGTAGTTCGAGGAAACAGTCCCTAGGTTAAATAAAGGAAAATGTATTTGTGAGTATTCATAGGTAGGTCGGCCCCAAAGGTAACTTGATCAACCTAGTTAGTTGAGTTATCAAATCAATGGAAGAATATAAATAGGGAGGCGCCCTCCTCATTTTTCATACACTCATTCACTCTCTCATGTGCGCATTAGAAGAGAGAGGAAAATGAGGAGGAAGAGAGAGAGATACATAATATATATTGTTCTTGGGTCATTCCATCTTGCTATCTTGTCTTTGTGACATAAATTTTCTAAGAAAGTTTGCGGGGTTTTCTCCTTTATGGTTTCCCTGATGAAAATATACATCTCTTCTTCTTTGCATAAACTCAGAGTTTTCAAAAATGAACACCTATATCATGACACCAATCGGTATTTTCCCAGTGCTACATTTATTCATACAATTTATATTCATGTGATCTGCAATACTCATAGCTTCATCACCTTCTCATACCTACAAGCATATTTCTTACACAATCCAAAAACCCCTATGATTTCATATGTGTTGGCCTCTTTTCTCTTCTTGTCTCGAACTGTGGTTCAACAACAACACAATACCAACAATAAACCACAAGACATTGGCCTGACAAAGCAAGCTCAGTTTGCAACACCTGTGAGGAAGGCGCAGTCTCACCCGAGGTATCTAATGGGTAACTACTAGAAGCATGTTTCCGAAGTTGGTGAGGGAGTATAATCCATTGGCATGGGGCCAAGGCACTCTACAAAGGAGACAGGATGGATTCTTATTGCAGCGCATCAATAGTACTCAGAGGCATCGCAATGTGCACGCGACCCAACCTCATCCTTATAACCCGCCATATTCTGCAACAGCGCAATGTAGCTGATCCCTTATATTTAACCAGACTATGCACGACTATATTTGGACTTAACAACTTAACCATGATTCATACATACTATTCCAACTAGCATTTAAGCATTTATTCATAGATAAACCAAATTACGACATACATTCACTAGAAACTATAATAACATACAGTAAACAAATATTCACGTAAACATTCACCATTCAAAAATATTCATTCATATACACAAGAAATAACATGGAAACCCATCTGGGAAAAACCACCAAGGTTCTCTTCATCTTGCATGAGAATTGGATATAGCACCTTGCAGTATGCAACCTATAGACTATTCTTAAGATATGTCTTTAACTTAATATTCTTGCTCTTGTGCTCTCTGGTTTATTCTTTTATCTACTCCTACTGATCCGCACACAGCCTGGATCGACTCTTCTATCCTACTATCTACGCACTAAGCTTCAGATTCCTTCTACTTCTAGCAGTCTACGCACACAGCTGCAAGATCTATAGGTCAACAACCTTCTACTTCTACTCAATCTTACCGTGTTCCAGTGGAATCTAACTGAATCTCTAACTATGAGTTATCTATATCGTTGAACAAATCCTTATACAGAGCGGGTTCCTCCTATTTATAATATTTACAGGATCTCACAGGGTCGACTAAGTACATATCAGTTATTACAGACTCAACAACTTACAAAATATCTTCTGTTACATAAATGTTGGCCCATACCTAGCCGTGAAAGTCCTGGAAGACATTAACCACAGCTTTGACTAGCCATGGAAACGTCTTTTAGCTTGCCTATACCAGTCATAACTAGCTACAAAACTGTCCTTCCTTCTTATGCAGCTTCGTCCTTCTAAAGTCTTCCTTGACTTCTGCCTTCCAACTTTAACTTCTCCACCTGCCTCTTCCACCAACTCGAACCTGCCTTCCTTGTTGCAGCTATCCTATTGCAACTTTCCTCCCGTTCTTTCTCCATCGCACGCATGTTTTTATCTTTTCTGCCCTGACTCATTCTTAACCTACTATTCCCTTCTTCCACGTGTTCCTTTTTCCCTTCATTGATTGTGCGCGCACTTCTTCCTTGTGCACTTTACTTGGCCCTTTTCCTGGACCAACACTCACATGTGTCTCATCCCATTAAGGAAAAGGATCTTGTCCGCAAGACTGTCCTACCAAAAAACTTTACTTTACCCAAAAATTTATGTTTCTGGCACAAGTTCAGGCTGCGCGGGAGGACCAACCTTATCCTGGAACTCGTTCACCGTCTGTTTCACTTTAGAAAATTGCTCTGTTACTTCTTTTGCCTATGTGGGAAACTGCTCCACTCAGTCTAAACTGATATGTTTCGAGGGACCTGCCTATACTGACTGTGTAATTTTTCCAAGTTTCTGTTGCAGCGGCTAAATAAAGCCGATGATCCACACTGCTTTTGATTGGAGTGCCTCAACTTCTTCTTCCATTTCTCTCTCTTGGTCACAAAGAGCCTAGAATTCCTATAGCAGTCGTTTGACCTTAGTCATCTTGGTGAATTTCTGTTGAAACGATAGCTTATTCATCTATGCCTTTTTCTTAGCGACTTTCTCCTGAGCCTTGCGCACATTTTCTCTTATCTTCTCGGCAGTCACGTCTTCCAGAAGTGCTTCCTATATCGTGGAAACAAATTCTATTGCCTTAGCGTAGAATGTTTCTCCTTCGTTTATCTTCCTAGAAGCCTCAAACGTTGATCTTCTTCTCTCCTCGAGCACCTCAGGAGGTGTGCTTGGTAACTACCTAGATTGAAGCTCCTCAACCTGCTTCTTTAGTTCCACTGCAACGCATGATAGCTGGGAAACCTCAGCTGTTGAATCTTCATCTTCTTGGCCCTCTTTTGGTGGGAACTCAGTGACGATGTTCTTAATAGTTTGAGTGAGTGAAACCCTCCTTTACTCACGCGTGATCATTTCTTGCTCTTTGTGCCTAAGGAGGGCCTTGCGTGCCTTTTCCTTCTTTTTCTTCTTTGTTTCCTGATAGGCAACAACATTCTCCTATAGTCATACTTCACTCATGGATTCTTGCTGGATCTCATAGACTTCGTTTAATATTAATTTGGAGAAGTCTATGTGCATGTTCTCGAACTCATGCATAGTTGTATCAAACTCAGTCATTCCTGTCTCCATTACCTACTCCTAGATTTTAACCTTGATCGGCGTCACCAACTCAGGTGTGACTACTGAGACACTTGGATCCATGCCATGTGTTTCAGCCTTCATAGTGGATTTGACATCGTTAATGGCCTCTTCTAGCTGATTAAGGTGTTGTGACACTTGTCTACTACGTCCTTAAGGTGGCGAGGCTATCTCTTGTGACATCTCCGATAGCTTCTTCTATCACACGAACATCCTCCTCAGTAAAGGTATCCATGTTAGCTATTTTTATTTCTTTCCTCTTCTTTCACAAGGGCTACATTTGATGTTGGTTTGGGATGTTCTCCTGACTAGGCATGCGCTCTGAATCACTATGATCAGAGCTACTCCTATCCTCATTATCATCTTCCTCGTTTCTGTCTTGTGACTACTTTTCTTGATCGTCGTCTCCTTTGTTTTCTTGGACATTAACTTGGTGCACTAGTGGGTCCTCTTTGTTTTGTCCCTCAAGCACTGGCTCTTCCAGTGGGCCGTGCCATTCATCCAGCCACTCCTTAATAATTCCATCCACATCAACATCAGTAATTATGAACCCTGCATTTTTCACTTGCTTTGCTGGGTCCTTCTTCAGCTCCAAACGCATGTTATGCATAGTGGCCTGGAAATTGATGAAGGCTGTGTACCTACACACTGTCATAGCCCAGAATCGGTGGGATCGATGGGAAACATAGCACTGCGCCTCTACATGCAGAAAGAATAGCTTCCTATCCTTATAGAGGATGATCCATATGTGAGCATGGACAATCGAGGATATCATGGAGATGCCTCGACCTCCGGTACAGGTCTAGGGACCTAAATTTATGCTAGCATCGTGGTATCTATATCATACATGCAGCATACTAAGTGCATGTGCATACATGGGACACATCCTTGAGTGGGATACTAGCAGTGCAGAGGCAGGGTGGATGGGTTAGATCCGCTTGCTCACGCGCAAATGATGTGACATATTTCTTGCAATGGAATCACTACGACTAGACATGGAGAAACTACTGTAGGGGGTCACTGACTCATGGAAAAAATGATGTAAAACAAAAAATAAAAAACTATGCCCCAAGTGTTGCATGGTGAGTGACTCAAGCATAGGACCTCCAGTGAAGCAAATTGGCCTTGCCTTGGAGACTCTGCAGTTGGAGAAAAGTACATGGGGGAGGAATCTGGAATTCAATGGGAAGAACCAACTTGATGCCATGGGATAAGTGAAATGGGGTAAAACCGGTGGTGGTTTTGATGATCTCTCTGTCGTCGCGAAAGTGGTGTCAGGATAGATCAGGTGGATCTTCCATGGGTGAGGACGGGAAATTATTACTGGAAGTAGAGATCATGTAAATGGTGGTGGTTGTATCTGAGGATGGAAGTGGAGGGTATATTTCCTTAATGATAGTGACTTTGGACTCATGAGAGTGTTTTCGAAGGTCGTGAAGGATAGATCGATACTCGGAAAAGTCTGGGAAATGGTGCAAATAGTGGTCATACAAAACGTAAATGGCACACGAATGGTTGGTCCTCAAAGACTTGTTCTTGACCGCTGGAGGAGTTGAGACGATGACTATTGGAGTGTCGTCAGCTATATCCATAGCGACTATGTGTGTGCGTAGGATAGGTATCTCTGGGAAGTTTTGAGTTGCATGTTCTTGGAAATCACATAAAGCATAAGGTGGAGTCGGATGAGGCTCGGCTACTGATTCGGAGTCCTTTCCCCTAGTCTTCTTTGGGAGAGGATGGGCAGGTTTGGGGATGGAAGGTGTGTTTGATGTGCCCAGAGGAGGGCATGAATCCACCACAATTGGTTGGACAGGAGTCAACACAACCTGAGGCACCAGAGGTGGGATAGGTGGTTCGAGGTACCACATAGGAATCCACAACATAAAATTAGGTAAATTTAGAGTAGCCATAATAGGCTTATTCACGATGTCGAATGGTGGGAATAGGAAGGGAATCATGTGGATTGGGAAAGAACCCCAATAATTCCTAGGTGATAGAGGTTGGGGTTGAGGCTGATTTTGTGGTGTGGTTGGGATGGTACTAGATGAAATAGTACACAAATCAGCTATGTCAGTTGGCACATTCGGAGGTGAAGAGATGGAAAGGTTTCCACCATAGGCGCTTCGATAAACAATCCCGATGCTATAGTGGATTAGGATGGGATGGATACATTGTTGATGGTAGTATAAATGGTAGGGATGACATGTTTCGGTGTGGTCGGTCCTTGTGGATCGTAGTAAGTTAACTGATTGACCATCACAATATTTCCATCATGAGGGAACATGAGGAGTTGAAAGACAGTGGATTCCATGACTCTCATGGCATACATTTAGTTACGTTAAAGGAGGAGGTTATAATCAAGCTGGGCATTAATAAACTTAATGTCAATCAAAACCGTTTTACTAGATAATGAGATAGGAACATTCAGAAGAATGCCCTCAACCTTCATAGAGCGACTATCGTAGGAACGAAGGGCGGTAGTGGACGGTTGGTGGGTAGGGGACCCAAGTTTCTGCCAGACAAAAGTTGGCATAACACAGGTTGATTCCCCTTCATCAAAGATACATAGATGCATGCACAAATTCCGAATTGAGACCAGAATTTGGAAGGTGATGGTGGATGGAATTCTGGGTTCTCCTAGGTCCAAATCAAACGTGATCAACCTGGAATCAGAGCAATCCTTGACACTTAATGTAGATAACAATGCTTTCTGTTGCATTGGGAAGGTTTTAAGTACTTCTAGAGAGGACATGGTTGTAGGTGATTGGGCCAGGCCATCAACAATACTATAATTTAGGGCCGCTGGAGTAGTCGCGTTGCTGGAGATGCGTCATATAGGAAACCATGGAACTCTAGCCTCCCCATCAGTGGGGGTGTAGGTAAGTGGAGGGGCATGCTGGAAGTGTTAGAAATAGACATCACTGATGGGTCAGTGATTCCCGTGGTGGAGCCATACTGGTTCCTCCTAGTCTGAAGGTTGATTTCTTTGGTTGACAGTGTCATCAAATGATGGATGCCAATCTCTCTAGGGGGAGATGTGGGAGGAGCTGCAGGAATTGTGGGAGCAGGTTGGGCCACGGGTGCAGTGGAAACCAACCCTTGGAGTGGTAATCGATTTTGTAGCACCATAGGCTAAGGACCTGGTGGTGCTGAGTTGGACTGAGCCTAGGTCGTGGCATTGGCACCCTGTTGAGCCTCATTTTGGAGAGACTGGAGGGCACGAGCCATGTGAGGGAACCGATGCGCATAGTGACCGAAGTTGTTATAGAGGGCGGATGAATGATTAGTCCATAACTATGGGTTCTTTCCCTGTCAATGGGTTGTTGGGGGTTATGTGACGGTGGATTGGCACAGTTGTTGTTGGGGGGGTTAGGTTGTTGGCCACCTCCTTATAGCTGGTTATTACATTGGTTTCTTCCTCAGTTTTTCTTACCTTGCCCTTATTGGTTGTTAAGGGAAGGTTGGTTGGGAAGGTTCTGCTGAGCAAAAACTTGTCTTGTGGAAACCGGAGGGGACGGGGCAGGATCCGATGCTTGTTGCACTGGTGTTGCGTAATAAACTGATGGAGTTGGGGGAGCTACAAATCCATCCATTTGGCTCGAATGTGACTATTCCAGCCAAGTCGTCCTATGGGCCTGCTGATTTGGTGTGGGATATGCATAAGAGGAGGTGGCTCTGGACTAGGCCACCATCCACGAGTAATCAAGGATATGGTTTGGTTGTGCAACATTATAGGTGTTTCCTGGATGCGATGGCATCATAGGGGGGTGCCACATAGTACTAAGAGTGATGTGTGACTGAGTTGATGACCCCATCCGCAGCATGGGGTGCCCTCTCTGTATCTCGACGGGAGGTGTCAGCCTGGGGAGAATCTGGTATGATGATGATATATGATGATATATAAATATCTTGTATGATGATATATGATGACTGGGCATAGATTAAGTCGAAATGTTGATCCTTTAAGATGACCTCCTCCTTAGTTTGGGGTCACTCAAAGGTGACGTCTTTGTCTATGGGTGGGAGTAAGGTCTTTAGAAACCATTTGAGGAATATCCTGTCATCCATTTGGATCTTTCATAGGCTATGTTGTCTCTACCACTCATGGATGTGGTCCGTGATGTGGGTGGTTGTATTTTGTCAGCAGGATAGAAGGCTCTCCACTCCCTTATCATATCAGACAAGTAGTTGAAATTACTGGAGGAACATGGAGGCAAGTGACCAGAAACCAGGATAGGAGGTAGATGGCAGTTCGATGTACCATTTCCTAGAAGCACCCATAAGTGTGCACTGTAATAGCCTCAGTCTGATTGAGTCATCTACAATGTTGTTTAAGGAACACCATAGGTGGAAGGACATGATATGGTTTTGGGGGTCCTCGCCCTCCTTTCCCTCAAAATTTGGTATGTCTAAAGGAGGTTTGGTTGGCATGGGAGGCCAATGAGGTTGATGACTGATGGGATCATTTGTTAGTCTAGCAAGATCTAGCAAGTTAAGATGAGCCATAAAGGGTAGGTTAGACCCAAAGTTGGCTCAGGATGGACCAGCGATGGCGTCGGAGTTTGCAGGAACATGATATCCATGCATGGCTGGGGGTATGTGAGGTTGACCTCCCATGGTAGGGATAGTCGGAATGGTCGTGGAAGGGCCACTACCCCTGGCATGTAAGGTGGTATGGTTGGGATTGTGGAAGTTACTGTGGGGCCTCCACTATTTGGTAGTGTACCCATAACATCATGCACAGTGGTGGTGGTGGTACCACTGGCGGGGATACCCATGCTGATGGGAGGCAGGGACATTGGTCCATAGCAAAATATCCCTCAGGAGAAGGGATCAGGATTTTTGCTAGCCATGGGGATGGTACAGTGACCAGATTTGGTTCGGAATGGTAGGAGTCCAAATCAGAATATGAGGATGTGTGTCCTTCTGAAGGTGAGGTGTTTTGTTGAGGAGGGTACCGATGGTGACAGTTTAAGGACCCAAACTGAGGGGAGTGTCCCCTAAGTCGATGGGAATACCGTGGTGAAGCAATGATGGTTGTAGTAGTAATAGGTAATGAGTTTGGACCACGGTTTAAAATGACTTCCTATTGCCTCAAAAGAAGTCACTCGTCCACCAAGACTTCCTGAAGACAATGCTTTGTTTTTTCCTCACAGGTGGGTATCTAGTCAATTTAGATGATGTTGTTTCCTGTTTCACTTGGCAGGTCCTCTTGTTGGCTAGCTACTCTAGGGTTCTTGTGGTACTCCTCACAATGAGTTTCAAGGAAAATCTGAAGTACTTCCCACATTTGTTATGGATGAGACTTATGTCCCAAACCGAATGTTATTATTAAGTAAATTCGACTACTTTTAAGGTTTCGCTCAGGATCATGAACCAAGTTTGGTTAATTATTTAGTGTGATTGTGTGTGTGATTGTGTATGAAACAGTTACTTTTACTTTAAAATATGAAAAATATACATAATAATGGATTTCCTACAATAAACAAGCAAAGGGATGTACCAAAGCAGGTCTGAAAGATAAAAGAAAATCAGAACAAAGTGCAAGACAGACAAGGGTTTGAAAATACGTGATTGACTGTGATGCTTGCAAACCAATTGTATAAATTCAAATAATATATCAATGCTATGAGCAATGATGCTAAGAATAAGCACAGGAAATAGATCTTGCTACTAATAATTCTCGCAAGCATACACAGGAAAAACAGAGAGAAGAAAAGAGACTGAATCACATGAATGAAGAGATGAATATTGGTGTGTATCCTTCCATTGAATAATGATGAATAATAGTGTACATAAATAGTACATCCCTCATAGGAAATTCGAATTGTATGGAAACAACTCATAATGCTCAAAAAGGTTGACTTACCAAAATATAGCAAACCCCCATAGGTGGCTAAAGCATTTCCCAAATCTATCAAGGACCTCATGATTTGGAAAAAGCATGAGTGAGTTTTCAAGGAGATGGAAAAAAAATGCTAATCCTAGAAAATGGAGAAAAACTAATGGAGGATGGGTTGGAAACAAAAGCTGCCAATTTCCTAGGTGACTAGATTTTATCTTATCCATAGAAAAGCAAAATAAAGTAGAATCTACTGTAAAGTTTTGTATACTAATTCCAGATGGTAAAAAGGTGGTCAAGATCAAACCTAAATTAGAAATAAATCATTCCTAGGATATAGATGGCAAGTATTGACTTTAAGGTGCAAGTTGATGCCAACTAATTAAGCTACTGGGTGAATAATTAATTAAATAATGATTAATTATTTTATCCTAAGTTATGAGTAGGTTTAATATATTCCAACACCCCCCTATCATTCTTACTTTATGATGGTATGACAAAAAATATAGATGCATATAGGGCCCAACAACAAGGCTATGGTCACCTTTTAACAATTATTATGTCCAGAAAAGTGAGGAAAGAGGAAAAACCACAAGGGGAAAATCCTCCCTCAAGATAGGCCAAGGCACAAAATTTGAAATATATGTTCAACATATCTTCATATTCACTTTAATGAGCTAATTGAACTACTTCTGGATGAAGGTCTTGCTAAAGAAATCATGAACTCCATGATCATGCGCTGGAGTGTAGAACCTACAAGAAGGAAGAGGAGACACTCCTTGTATCTCATCAACTGATGAAGTAGGAGCATTATCTGAATGCTTCTTTCTGATTTCAAACTCTGATTTGCAAACATAATCTGAAATGGAAAATATATCTGTGCATACTCCTTTCCAAAGAGTACCAAAATTAAGACAATTTATTTCACACCCAATTCCCTAAATCGCTGCAAAATTGTGATGTGAATCACATGTCAATATTCCAATATGATGTATAACCTGTATAGATCTGATATGAGGTTGATAAAACTTTGATATATCATAAATATTACCTCATGGAAGAGCAAAGACAAAGGTTTCAGTGGATCCATGAGAATATAGGGCTAGACTAGGAAAATGATGAGCAACTGGGAAAAACTGATAGGGTAAAAATATGAATGATGGATGGGCATAAGATCTGAACCATAAGTGTTTAGAACAGATCCAAACATGTTTAATATCAGTCCAAATATTACCAAGTACATGGATAACCAGCCACTGAAAGATAGGAAAGACTTCAAACCATGTGAGATCAATATCACTGCATAAGAGACCAATGAGGAATCAACTAGTGAGCGTGTAGTGAGCTTGGGATTTGTGTAGTCTTTGGATTATTCAGAGGTATGGTAGATGGTATGGATGGTGGTATTATATCTGTATCAACCTGTAAATATGATTCTAAATCAGAATCCAAAGGATCACATATAATCATATCAATAGACTCATGCGAATACACTCGTAATGAATCCTTTGTATGAAAGGAGGTAAGAATGAGATGTTCACAATCTTCAAGAAGGCTCAGAGTATTGATGCCAAGAAAAATGGAGGAGATGCTGAAGCACATGATATCAAGTAAGGTAAGTGTTATGACATAAATAAGTATTGATTTGGCTAAGCAAACATCCTGGAAATTACTAGGTTGCACACCATCAATGAGAGAGGTATGCACAAAGTGTGAAGGATATGGCACATAGATCTCATAATCTAAGATAGGATATTTAGAGAACAATGAATGGGTTATAGGATCATAATAAATATCATCAGCAGCTCCATATGTTACTTCTTTTTCATCATTAGTATCACAAGAATAAAAATCACCTTCAAGAGACACAGAAAAAGATGGCTCTTCAATATTTGCTTCTTGATTGAAGGAGGAAGCATTTGAATCAAAGAGGGAAGCAGGAACATGAACTGTATGAGAAACTTCTTCATCATGATCAAATTCATCAGATAATGTAGAGGCCAATAAATCTTGAGAGAGAGAACAAGAGGATATGTTAGGTTCGCTCCATGCTTCATCTTCTATTTCCTACAAACCAAAAACTTTTTCCAAATTCTTCCAAAGCTCAAATGGATACTCAACAGAATCTATGAGATGATATATATTTGGAGGCTTTCCCAAAAACATAATTCCATAATCTCTATCACAATTATTAATCCAATCAATATTCTATTCATAAGACTCAGGTTCACTCAATTCACCAATGGAGACATCAAAGAGACATTGCCTCTTCACGTATGCACTCATCTTTCGCTTCCAATCAGCATAGTTGAAAGAAGAGAGTAGAGGAACTTTTGAATCCATATATAATTTGTTGATATTCTCTAGTAGATACTCTCTGCAACCTGCAAAACAAACTAGGAGAAAATATTGTAAGCTAGACAAGCTCTTCTTGAGAGAGGGATAGGAGACTAGATGCGCTCCTCAACTCTGTAGAACTTGATCAAACTTGATGCTTTGATTACATGTAGAAGATGGAAAGTTTGTGCTCCCTGTATCTCTGATACCATGTCAAAATAATAGATCAATTCTATGAGTAATGATGCTAAGAAGGAGCATAGGAAATAGATCTTGCTACTAAGAATTCTCACAAGCATACACAGGAAAAATAGAGAGAATAAAAGAGACTGAATCACATGAATGAAGAGATGAATATTGGTGTGTATCCTTTCATTGAATAATGATGAATAATAGTGTACATAAATAGTACATCCCTCATAGGAAAATAGAATTGTATGGAAACAATTCACAAAGCTCAAAAAGGATGACTTACCAAAATATAGCAAACCCCCATAGGTGGCTAAAGCACTTCCCAAATATATCAAGGACCTCACGAGTTGGAAAAATCATGAGTGATTTGTCAAGGAGATGGAAAAAACATGCTAATACTAGAAAATGGAGAAAAAATAATGGAGGATGGGATGGAAACAAAAGCTACCAGTTTCCTAGTTGACTAGCTTTTATCTTATCCATAGAAAAGCAGAAAAAGTAGAATAAAGTAGAATCTGCTATAAAGTGTTGTATATTAATTATGAATGGTCAAAACGTGGTCAATATCAACCCAAAATTAACAATAAATCATTCCTACGATATAATGACATGTATTGACTTTAAGGTGCAAGTGGATGCCAACTAATTAAGCTAGTGGGTGAATAATTAATCAAATAATGATTAATTATTTTATCCTAAGTTATGAGTGGGTTTAATATATTCCAACACCAGTAGTGTGACTACCCCAAATTCATATCCTTCAAATCAAAGAGGGAGTGCTGGGCTCTCAACAAAGTGGAAATAAGTCCACCCATAGATCCTCAGGTCAAACCCCAAGTTCCCGATGCTCAACGAGGAGGACACAAATGTTGTGAGACCCCCAATGGTCTCCACTCCTTCTAGCCTCCAAATTCACTTGTTTTTAATTGAAGAGAACAATAGTAAAGTGGATTCCTATTACTAAACCTACTCAACCCCCCATCGTATCTCAGAAGACCCCAGAGGGTGATGACCGAGTAGAGGAGGAGGGGCTAAATAAGTGTATTAATTTCCAACTTTTAAAATGCAATGTAAATTACAAAAATCAACTTAGTAACAGACAAGACACATTTAACATATTGAAAACCACAATTGGGTCACTCAAATAGGAAAAACAGAGGCAACTGGGTTTAGAAACAAATAGGTCGCACTTAACAGGTCGACAGTCGCGACTGGGTCACGCAAACAAGCCAAATAGAGGTAACTAGGTCGCTCAAACTGCAAAAACTAGACACAACTTTTCCCTAGTAGGAAATTCACACTTTTCGTGGCTAAGGCCACGACTTGGGTTGTGGGTTTTAGCCCGAACAATGCGACTATTTCATAGGTTTGGGCCTGAAAGCCGCGACGTGGGATGGAACTGGAAAATTTTTAAAAAGCAAGATGGCAGGGGTAGGAACTGGTGTTGTACAGGTTTGGATCGGTCGCCTGAGGGTCCGATTAGTGATGGATGTGAGAAAAAACAAAATGAAAATTTACAAAACAAGGGATCCTTGGGGATCAACTAGTATAGTCGCCAAAACTGTAGCGGGGTTTTCACCCCTACTATTTGCAAAAGAACCTCCCTTCTCTCAATGATACAGGAGGGTGGATTTCATGAAAAGGAGGCTATAGTTAACAAAAGATATTAGTAACATGAAATAAATAAATAAAGACGGCTACACTAAACAAAAATAAAAATAATGAAAATTATACCCTTATTCTGGAAATGGGCCACCGTTCCCTAATCTTGGATATGGGCCGCCTCTCCACGGGTTGGTTGGTACGTAGGATGCCTCAACGTACTGGATGGGAGATGGTGGAGCTATGGAACGATGGCTAAAAATGGTGTGAGTATTTTGAGAATGATGGCTTCCCAATGTACTCACGAAAATAGAATAATGAAAAAGGGATAAGAATCCTGTTGATGGAGACCTCAACCCTATTTTTATAATGATTTTTTGGCCTTTTCTCTCTTTTAAGGTTTTGGAACCCTATTTAGGTTTTTAAGCCCTATTTAGGGTTTTTAGCCCCTTTTTGGGTTTTAGCCCTTTTTGGCTTTTAAGCTCTTTTGGGTTTTTGGGCCCTTTTTGAGGGTTTTTAGGCCCCTTTTTATGTTTTTTTAGCTATTGGAGAGAGAATAAGAGTAAACCATAGTTGTGGAGGTCAAAAATAAGGGGGAAATGGTAGGAAGATGATGTATGTATGTGGTTTAGGCCATGTAGAGCTAGTTGAGCATTTTTTTGTGTTAACAACTTCTACAAGAATTCATTCAAGCCTACTCATTATGAGAAGATTTAACAATATCCTCGAGGCACTTGTTTTCCTCCCTCAACCATGTTTAGTTCTTTGCAACACATCCTCTCCTCCGTCTCTATGAATTCTCTTAAATTATCCACTTCTACTACTCATTAATATTGTCTAACTCTAGTCCCTCTTCTCCCATTCCCTTCCTTCCATTCCTCCCATGTAATATTGTCTCTCCGCCCCTACACCTCCTCTCTTGTCTCATTTGTTCCTCTCCAGATCTACCTAACCCTACCCCTCATAATATTTTTTTTAAACATAACTTATATATTTATCTTGGGAAGGAAAATAAACAACAAATAGTCGACCCTTTTGTTTTTTTTAGATATAGGATAACACACACACATGTTCCTAGTGAATGTGTGTCTAGGAATGTGTCTGTATTCTAGAAATGTTCATGTGTTCATAACACATGCACACTCTTTTATTATTTTTAAAATTTTCCAAATACATCTGGCATGTCTAGTCGGAGGTTTATCAAGGGAAAAACCTATATAAAAAGAAGCATGTGTGCATTCCAAAGAGTACACATCTATTCTTAATTGAAAAACAAGTGTGTTCCTATTGAAATGAATAGGGGAAGTAATTCCTTGCGGGCTCCTTGTAGTTATAATAGACATATTGGTTCAACAAAAGAGGTGAATTCAAGACTTGGAGGAGGAGTGTGCAAGGTTGAAAATTGTGGTCATAACACTCAACAAAGGTTTTCCCTCATCAACTTCAAATCTCAATATTTTTCCTTTCTTGACCATTTTTCAGAGTCTTGCAACCCATATTAGGTGTGCAAAAGCTATCAATGGAATTCATATTCAACCTTGATTTCAAATATCTATGAGAGATGGTTTGCAGTGTCCTTCATTGTAATTGAACTTGAGAAGTGGCATTGAGGTCCTAATTCCAACCTCTGTACGCCTCTACCTTTACTCTAAATACCTCTCTACCTATATTACTCTAATCCTATATCTTCATCTCCTAGTTGTTACATATTCAATCCATGTATCCCCTACCCCACCTTGTAACCCCATCCCCCTCTTGGGTCATCCTCCTCTTCAACCCAACCCTCTATTCCCCCTTGCTACCTCTTCACACCAACCCAGCACAATCCCTTTATATGATCCCATTAATTCTCCACCTTACCCTTACACACATTCACATGCTCTCATGCACCCACCCCCTCCCACTCACTCTTTTCTTCCCTATGTCCCTTTCACTCCATCTCCATATTCGACCATTTAAACCCATATTCTCTCCATCATTACGCCTCCCCACCCTCCCCACTAAATCTCCATTCCTATCGCATGCCCATAAACCCTTCCCATTAACCCTACCCTTTCTATCCCAGTTGTCCATTCTTATTTCCCATCCAAACCTACCCTTATATCCGACCCCTCCATTCATATCACATGTTAAAACCTTACATTTATATCCCACCCCTCTATACTTGTTTCAACTCTATCCCTTATGTCCCTTCACATCATAACCAACCTCCTCTTTTGTCGCTTAACTTACCTATCCATTCTTAACTACCCTTCACCACCCTTCTTCACTTGCGTTCCCCTTTGTCCCTAAAACTAATTTCCTCCATCTCTTGAGTCTCTCTTCACATATAGACCCCAATCCCTACCCCTCATTGATGATATATATCTCTAGTCCCTCTTCTCCCATGCCCTTCCTTGCATTCCTCCCCCCTCATACTATATCTCCACCCCTACACCTCCTCTCTTTTCTCATTTGTTCCTCTCCACCCTACTTCACACTACCCCTCATAATATTTCTTTTATACACAACTTATATAGTTATGTTGGGAGGGCAGCAAATAATCAACCCTTTTGTTTGTTTACACACAGAGAAACACATGTGAGTTCCTAGTGCATGTGCACCTAGGACTATGTGTGCATTCCAAAAACACACACACTTTCATTAAGCATGCACACTTTTTTATTCTTTTAAAATTTGTCAAATATACATGGCGTAGGTGCGTGGAGGTTCAATGAGGGATCGAACCTATGTAAAACAAAACATGTGCATGTTCCTAAGAGTGCACATGCATTTTTAATTTAGCAACAAGTATGTGTTCATTTTGTAATGAAAAAGGGAAGAAACTCATTACAAGCCCTTGTAGTCATAATGGGCGTCTTGGTTCAACAAAGAGAGGCAACTTGAAAACTTAGAGGACGAATGTGAAAGGTTCAATTCATGGTCATAACACTCATTAAACGTACTTCCTTATCAACTTCAAATTTAAGTATTTTAGCGGGCTCCTTCCTTGCAAATTTCAAGGAAGAAGAAATAGTTCATCAAATGTGGGAAGATATGTAAGTAGACAAGCAAGAATATCCTCCCTCCAATCATGTCCAACATGATCCCATGAGCCAACTTTCTTTCTCTTAAATTCGTAATTGTCAATGTATTGTAAATTTGTATGTTTCTAAACTATTTTTTTTCAGAGCTTACACTACTAAGAGTCCAAGGTTTAAAGTTTAATCTTGTAAACAATGCTACACAACTTTATAGGTTGTATTAGGTTCTGAGCTTAGGGTAGATTTTTTTTGGACCTAACATGCTCTACTTCTATAATCTCTCATTGTCTGGAATTTAGTTACAACCTTTTTAAATAAATAATTAAACTATTTATATTTTAAACATAGTAAGTTAGATTTATTCTAAAAATTCTATTATCTTTATAAACTTAAGTATAATCTAAAATTATTTATAATTTAGAAATTACTACAAAATTGAGTTTGATTATTAAATATATATTATTAATTTGGTAAAAGGTGTAATTTGGGCAAATAACTTTCACATAAAACCATTTTTAAACATTTAACCAATTTTTGTTGAAATATTATTTTTAAGTTATCACAAAACAAATAGTGAAGTAGTTTTTCTAATTCTCTAGCTTGCATCAGCTCTTATCTGAGGCTGGTCACATTATTCAGACATTCAACTTTTCAACATATCTACAGGGAAAAGAATTAGAAAGCAGACTCTCTTTCAAAGAAGGGCCTCCTTATGATGGCTGGAACATGGCAGCATTGGGTCACTACGTGTTGGAGTTGTCTCCTAACTGTTATGATGGTTTTCTAAATAGACATTTTTTATACTTATCTACATAATCGTTCAATATATGAATTGTATCTATGCTACTTTTTGTTTTTGTGTTCTCATTAAGAGATGTTCTACACTAGTAATAGTGAAACAAGGTTTAGTATTGATCCTATGTGTTGAATATAACTGAATTATGCTTTAGTGGCCATATGTAAGGTGAACCATTATGTGATAGATCTTTGTACATCAATTCCTTTAACCATAAATAAATAAACAACGAGTTTTTTTTTTTATAAAGAAAAAAAATACACCTCATATCACTCACCATATTATATTTGAATACATATTTTTTTTGCAATATGAAAAGAGTGTTACGTAATGCAAGTTTGGGTATGTAGTACAATTCAAATCAATAAACGCCAATGAATATGATGCAATGTGATAAGGCGTTATTATTTTGTTTTATTTTATTCAAATGACCAAACAACATTTATCTTTTTAAACGAAACTTTTATCAAATTGAGTTAAATTAAATTTCAAAATTCTAAACAAAACACTGTTACTAAAAATTCCAAACATAAAGCCTAGATCATTGCGTTATATGATTCACGGTAAGTACACCTCATCACACAATGTAAGCATTATATTCCAACTACAACTTTGGCAATACTAAGGATGAGGATTGAGGATTGTGTGAAGAACATTCATGGGAACTACAACTTTGATGACAATACTCACGATGAGCATTAAGGATGATGTGTCAAGATAGAATAATAATGATGGTGTCAATGATAGTTACACTTTTTTTATATAATAATTTTAATTTGATTTTTAAATTTTATACAGGTGTATATGTCTTTGACATTAAACTTTGTGATATTATAAAAGAAAACTTTTTCTTTTTGATATTATAAATGAAAACACTTTTCTTTGAGATTTAAACTTTGTGATATTATAAAGAAAACTTTTTTCTTTGTGAATTAATTATAAATGAATTAACACTTTTTCTTGATAGTTAAGATCGATTCAAAGTATATAAAATGTCTTAAAACATAATCTAAATTAAATTTATATTTTTTTACAAAAATATAAATTTGAAATAATATTATATCTTAGTCAACAATGGTTATTAATAATTTAATATATCATATAAAATTTGGATTTAAGTTACTAAATCTATTAACCTATTTTCTTATATATTCATTAAAATAGGTTTAACAATTTTACATTTTAAAATTATATAAAATTATATTTATTTATAATCAAATATGTTAAGACAATTTATATTTAAAAAAAATGCCTTTAGAAGACTAAAATATTTTAAAAAAAAAATTACAATGACTTAAGCATTTTAATGAAAAATTAATATTGGTTTTTTTCATAGGTTTAGATAATAAAGTTTTTAGGTTTAATTTAATTGTGTTATTTATTTTTTTATAAATTAAATAGTAAATTTAATAAAAAATAAGAAATTAAAATTATTTAGATAGCTTATTTTGGCATAGTATTTTAGAAATTTATGTAATTACATTAAAATAATTATTATAGTAATAGGGTGGGGATGTCATATTTTTCAAATTTTATTTATTTATTTATTTAGAGAGGATTTAACAAATTTAAAATATTCTTCATCATATGTTTTAATGTACATTTATTTGAATGGTTTCAAATTAAAATTAAACGATAGTTATTTGAGTAGTATCATTTGTCAAGCTATGCATGAGCCTACCCAACATCCTCCATGAGTCTGTCTCTCTATGACTTGAATATTCACGAATTGTCTAATAGAGATATGTGTGTGTGTGTGTGTGTGTGTGTGTGTGTGTGTGTGTGTTTATAATTGAAGAACTCCACCTTCATGAAGAATTTCCTTTGGAGGAGATCATTGAGTATTATTGATTGATTGAATCTCCTTTGGTGGAGATCATTGAGTATTATTGATTGATTGTCTCCATTCTGCATCATATAACCGGGAATTAAATGCCTCACTTCTTGATCCCTATTGATGTAACTTTTCTGTTCACACACGCATGCACACATACATGCGCGCGCGCACACACAAGTATCTCTCTTATTCTTAGTGAATTAAAATTTTAATTTAAGTTAGTATTACTTTCTCTTTAAACTTCAAACTTGAATTTCTTAAAAATGGAATAATGTATTAGCTATGTTTACGTTCATGAACATAATTGAGGGGACT
The DNA here is from genome assembly GCA_001517045.1 of Pseudotsuga menziesii. Classification (NCBI taxonomy): domain Eukaryota; kingdom Viridiplantae; phylum Streptophyta; class Pinopsida; order Pinales; family Pinaceae; genus Pseudotsuga; species Pseudotsuga menziesii. Next base: position 225,892 of record LPNX010572010.1, read on the forward strand.
ATGTATTTTCTTTCAAAATTAACAATCTTATAAAAAATACAAAATATTTCTTCCTTATCATGGTTGCTAGCTTTATAGGGTAGTAACATTAACCTTCATACATGAAGCTATCAAACTAAGGGTTGTAAAGAAGTTTGTGTAGTTAAGACTCCTTTAGAGCAAGATTAAGTCTCTGAGTTAATGTCCATCATTAGAATAAGAGTAGAGAATGATAACTCAAATGGGAGTTTTTTTATTGTCCTCTACATGGTTCTCAATGTGCTTTCTGTCTTTAAGTTTGTTCTCATCCTCTATAACCATTTCTTTCAAGCTCTATTGGACCTTGATAAGTGCATTATACTTGGCTTCCATGAAGTCTAGTTTTTTCATTATTTCAATGTGCATCTACATATGCCTTTTGCTTGGGCAATTAAAGATTTGACTAACTAATAAATTTGAATAATTTTGGAGACCTTGATCTCCTTGCTTTTAGAAAAACCAATATTAGGGATTCATTGAAGGGATTCCAATTCCACTTTCTTAATGGGGTTCATTCCCCTTTTGGTTGAAGCCTTCTTTTCTAGATTATTTATCTCAATTTTAATAGCATTTAAATGTGTGAGGAAATACTTGTTTGCTACAATTATTGCTTCGTAAATTAGGCTTTGGTTAGTATTTTGAGCTCCTTCTTGACATGAATGACAATGGTCATTCCTAGTTTTCCCTATCATGTGGTCCTTATGCTTCCTTTCGTATCTATCTAAAATGGAGTCTTCTCTTTCGTATCTTTGTCTTCAGGATGGCATCCACAAGCTCCACAAAATACCAACGCAGAGACAGGCTACTACTACACGAGACCAGGATGCTTGGCTTAGTTCGACCCAAGAGCAGGGCTCGGATGCTTCCTCCTGAATGATAGCTTGAGACTCTATGGGCTTCAAAAAGACAAAGCTAACAAAGGAAGTCCAATAACTAGAAATGATAGAGCATCGGTCCAATACCATCAAGAGTTGCTTCCAAATACAATCCATTACACTAACCCATTGAATTTTTTCCCATGAACACAAGCTAAGTTAGATTCATAATCAACCACACATATAAAAGAGCCAAATTTACCTTTAAAAAAACATTTATTGTAAAGGAGACCACCACCTCATTGATCAAAACAGACGCCTTCATTGCAAAGGAGACCACCACTTCATCCTTCATTGTAAATGAGACTACCACATCATCGATCATATGGCTACGTTGAAGCCATGAAACCCTCCCATAAATCATGCCAGAAAGACATGTTGGGAAATAGGGCAGACCCGAGTTAATTCTTATACGTCGCACCAACAAAAGACCCACCGTGTTGGCCCTTTCGGCAACAACCTGCACGCAGGTTGCAGTCTCACCCGAAACAGCAATGGGGTGCCGCAGAATCAGGTTTCTGCATGCAGAGAGGGGTATTACTGTACCTTAGCCTTTAAAAGCAATTATTAATCAACACTTGTAAATTTATCATTCATTCACATATGACTTCGCAGCACAATAAACAAACTAAACTTGCATAACCCACTACGGGGAATTCACAGCGAAGCTTATTACTGGCAGTGATCTTATATTATCAGATGTATTCAGTTTAATGCATGAAAATAACAGAAACAGAAACAGAAACAACACAATAGAACCACGACACCAAATATAACGTGGTTCACCCCCAGTGTAGGGGCTACGTCCACAAACTGCGTTTTATTCCTCTTTCCTCAAAACCACAGTCGATCTGCGCACTCAGCTGCAGATCCCTTCAGTCCTTAACAGCCGCGCACACAGCAGCAGGCTTCTGCGCACACAGCTGCAGATCTTTCTTCCTTTTCTTACAAGAACCCTCTGCGCACACAGCTGCAGAGGTCGTCCATGCACACAGCTGGGACTTATCCTTTCCTTACAAAAACCAACCTTACTTCGCCTTGTCTTTCTTTTCATCAAAAAGCCTAACCTATCATTTTTACGCAAGCGCTTATTTATACTGCACAGTTTTACAAAACCATGGTCTTAAACCATGGGCACCCAAAAACCCTAAACCCTGGATTTAAACCACGGGTTTATTACAAAAAAGAGGGTTTTGACTTACCCCGACACCCCTAAGATTATTTTGGCCCATAGCTCCGCTTACAAATTTTCTAATTAACCGCGGAGTTACCCAACATGGAGTATGCGCCCCAACAGGCCCCTAAGACTCACTAGTGGCCCGTCCCGGGACACTCTGCGAGGACTCTGGTGGGTGAATCTTCTGTGCGAGGGCCTGGAAGCGACTGGTGAGATTATCCAGTATCTCATCAGCGGCTTTCTCCTTTTCCACCAGTTCCTGTAATACTGAAGAAGAGTCTGTGTCAGCCTTTTCCTGCGCAAAAGTGTCATAGGTCTTCAAAATTTTGAGCTGGCTCTCCGCAGTATTGGTCAATTCTAATGCTTCATCAACCAGGGGATGTAACGCATTTTCCAGCATCGTCACCTTCATCCTGCAAGACTCGATTTCCTGTTGAAGTTCCTTGTTGCGCTTTACTTTAGCCATCTTCTGCATAGGTGGCAGCGTCTTGATTTCTATTCGGACTGCATCTAACTCATCTTGGCGCAACTTGATGGTTTCCTGAATCTTCCCTACATCTGGATGGTCCTGCAGGTTTGCCCATGCTTCTATGTTGTCTTCCATTAGTTTTGCGACACTAGCCACGTTGTCTGATATTTTTGTTGCTGAAGCCTTGATATCCTACTGGCGCTGTTCTCGGACCTCTGGTGGAGTCTCAGGGGGAATGCGCAGTTGAAGTTCTACAATCTGTTGCTGATGTTCTATCTTCATCCTTTCCAGCTCACTGCGGGACTGCTGGGCATAGTCCTTCATCTTAGCAATATTCTACTTTGGTTCCTCTGTTTCCTGTATGTCGGAGTCAGAAAGACTCCGACATGACTCATCCAATGCTTGTATTAGCGTAGTTGTTGTCTGTTCAGCCTCTTTCTTCTGTTGTGCGATCTCTTCTAAGCGTGCGGCGAAAGTTTTGTTTTGCTTGATGGAGTCTTCCAGTTGGATTTGTGACACTTGAGTTCGGGTATGGATCTCCTTTGTAATCGCGAGCTGACGGAGGTGCAACTCTGACATAGGTATCTTTGTATAATCAAGCTCCGCGGTTATATTTGTCTGGGGTCGAGAATCGATGTCAGGCTACATCAGAGTTGCACTTGATACCTGTCCCTGGGGATCCCTAAGTGGCCATTGCCTAATGTCCTGCTGCGTGGGTGCCATAGTGCTGCTTGTCGCAGTATTGGGCGCTGAGTTTGTGGTTATCTCTTTTAAATCCGATACCCTGTTTGCGATACCTGCGAGGCCGACAAGATGTAGTTTCGCGAATTCGGACCATTTTTTAGTAAGCGCTGTCATAGACTTTTCAAGAGCATGCTCCAGTGCATCCATCATGACAGTGGCTTCCTCCTCGATATCTTTATCCTTTGATGCTTTTACCTTTTTGCAGGACTGTGGCTTGGTTACCTCGGCTACTTCTGGTGACTTGCGCTTCATTAGTGGGGTAGGATCTATTATGGTTTTGACCAACTCCTCATCCTGTTCATCCTGCTCATCCTGTTCACTATCTCCACCCTGGCCATTGTCATTTATCTGTGAATCACTTGGGTCTTCGCTATCTTCCAATGGGCTTTGCTGCTGCGCCTGACTAGTACCTGCGCCAATATTGGTAGCTGGAGGAACCGGAATAGAGGGTTTTTTCCCTAAATCTTTCAGCCATTCGGCCGGCCATTGCTGAACGAACCGCCGGATATGTGGTTCGGTGACTACATATGGTAATTTGAAACATTTCCGTTGAGGATCTGCACGAGCTTGAATGAAAACATGATGCATGTCGGCACTAAAGTGCGCGACCCCCTCGTATTGAGAGAACACTTCATTGGTAAGTCGAGGTGTTCTCACTATCTCATAGTGAAGACTCATAGCATAGAAGACGAACACAGTGTTCGTCATCTGTTGAGTTTCCTTATCTGAGGATACCCAAAGGGAGGCATACCTTGCTGCTCCTGGCGTGCCGGGGTTTATTTCGACAAACTGGGCTTCAGTAGGTTCTTTCCACCCAACTAATGCAATAAGGATTATAAGCCACGAATAATGAAAAGGTCTACCTTTTTCTTGCGCATCGCGGGCATCCTCCAAAAACTCCTTCGCAAGATAGCCGGCCCAATTATAAGTATACCCCTCAGCGCAGTTCATAGCAATCCTGATAACCGGGGAAGGTACTTCAGTTGGCCTGCATTTCCTTATGAGTTTGCAGGCTAAGAGTTCAGCTGCAAACCGAATGGGCTGCTCCCGAATCGCGGAAGTATGATACCCCCGTTTCCCTTTTGTCAGGCCAAACCACTCCTTCATGGTCTGCGCAAGCTTTGTGTCGTCATGTTTGGACGGAAACTCGGTTCCCGGATCTGGTCCTGCCATGGGTAAACCTGTGATCCTATGGATGAGGGCGGCGTCAATAGGAATTTGCTGGTCCCCTATCCATAAATAGTCGTCATGCACCAAGGCTAGTAACTACTTGGCCACTACAGTCACATGTATGCCGCGTCCAAAATGGGGAATGTTGAATAGCTTGAGCAGGCCAGCTTTGTCCAGACCCGCAGCCCATGTTTGCACTTCCAGTAGTGTGACCTTATGGTCGGGGTACTTGACGCGGTGCAAGTATTCGGCTGGGTCAAACTGTGGGAACTTGCCATGGTCATTGGTGTCATGATCGTTGTACTTAAGCCGATCAATCTTCCCTGTCATACTGCCAATCAGCTACACTCCTGGTGGTAACGAAGGTGTGGTTAATGTAAATTGCTTTGTCCGACGGGGCAACGCGGTGCCTGGGAAAACAGGTGGTAGGTATGGTGGCCGTGGTGGCGGAATATTCTCCCTTCCCCTGGCCGGAGCCTATGCGGAACCAGAGGGCTCCATAGGATGAGCCGCTGGTGTTTGCCCTGTTTGCTGCGGCCGGTCTTGGTTGCGTTTGGTGCGAATTTCAGTTCTAGACTTTTTCTTGGTAGACCGTGTCTGCATCGGCCGTGGTGGTGCTGGGGGAGTGGCTTCACAGTGATCTATGGCAGGCGGCCGAGTAGAGCAGGTGATCAGACCCTCTTGCTCGAATTCTCTGACCAAGGCGTCAATCTCGCGTTCGGTGGTCATGGGTTCACTCGAAAAGCTTGAAGAAATGCAGGATGCGATTTTTCCTATCTTAGGCATCTTCTTATACACGCCATCAGTCAAATCAGGGAGGGCAGTGCATTGAAGGCACCAAATCTGATGAAAATCTTGTCCATGCGGGGCGCGATTGCTGGTACTGGTCTTAGTACAGTCATTTAAAGCACTTAAAATCCTGCCGCCGCCAAACTGGCTGCCTCCCAACGGTTGAATTTTGGGCCTTGCTACATTTTTGGGCTGCGGCAGAAGCATGGTCGCAGCCTCGGGGCAATAAGAAACTTCGGCCCAATAGTGCCCTTCGACCTGACCTGGTAATATCTGCGATAGGACTATTAAATTTGAGGTGCGAGCGTCTTGGCTCTGCCCCTTGAACTTACTTCGCACTTCTTGAGCTTGCCTTATAAATGTGGGGCGCGCGACTTTCTGGTAGGTTCTCCAACGGGGCTGAAGTTCTGTAGGGTCGGCCCCCCATGCTGCGGTAGCGTCTATTGCTATTTCCCGATGCTGGATGTTTTGTGACTGAGGTACCTGTTCTGGCATCGGCAGAATAATTTTTCCAGGGTCTGTCATCCCAACCTGTGCAGGCACTTCGCGAGGCTGTGCGTTAATGCATCGAAGAGACTGAGTGATCCGTGTGCACCTATGGCCATGTAGCTCGTACAGTCGTTGCTGCCAATTCTCCAGACCATCGTCTGAATCAGACATGCAGGAGCTATCACATTGCCAATCCATTACACCATCAGCATTAGGCTCGACATAATCTGCATCCGTGGCTGTGATGTTATAGATGTGGTCTAGAGTATCCTGCTCCCCTTAATCTCTGAGTGGTTCTGTATATCTTTCTCCTTGGGATGGGTCGAGGGGTATAATGACGCGCAAGCCATTTCCTTCGAAGGTCATCTGTCGCCGTTTAAGGTTGATGATTGCAGCATTGGCCATGCCCCACTCAATTCCCAGCAGGGCTGGGTAAGGGTTGCTGTCATCAATGATCTCAATAAATTCAAAGTCTGCTAGAGTACTGACCCCAGCGATGTCGATTGGGACACTAAGAAGTCTCCCTAGCGGTACAATCCTTTGCTGGTTAGCTAGTCGCAGCTGTATAGGTGACCAAACCAGGGAAGGCTTTCCCATTTGTCCCCAGGTCTGCTTAGGGAGGACATTGACGTCTGATCCAAGATCCAGGATGACATCAGTCATATCATATTCTCCTATCTGAACGTTCAACCTCATTTCCCTTCCCGTTCTTCGGACACGACTAACAGTTTTCTCCTGATCAATTCCTCTCTGAGGGTCTGTGACAGCAAGAACTTTTTGCAGCTCGTTTAGAGCGTTCTGATTGCGTAAGAGTTTCATACAGCTCTGCAAGAAAGAGGATAGTGTACTTACTTTATCCGTCGAGGCCCCCTGTAGCTGCGAAGCCTGCTGGTGTTGCCGCGTAGATATTTCTACAGCGCCATCAACATTAGCGCACCGGGCCTCCTGGACTGGTGTGTGATCCTTCGTCGGGCCAAGGGCTGGGACTTTTTTGGAGGCCTGTTGTGCGCACATCGTGGCAGGTTGCCTTGGCGAGTCTTGAGTATGTGTCGTAGCTCCACTCCGGGAGACCACAATGAGGGCTGGGGCAGGTCTTTGTTCCACGGAAATCAACTGAATACTTGGAGTAGGGCTACGGTTGTTTTCCTGTATCTTTGCAAGGAGCTGGGGGCACTGTTCAATCACGTGATCTACTGCACGGAAATACCGACATGTCGTAGTGGGGTTCCGACAGTCGCGGGCCAAGTGACCAGCTTGGTTACAATTGTAGCACACAACCTGGCCTCTACCTCTGACGGTCATCCCACCACGGCCGCGACCACGAAAAGCACCTCTGCCGGAAGTGCCACCACGGTATCCATAGCCATCATTATTCTGGGCTTCATTGTGGACTCGGTAGGCATCATAGGTGCGCTCTCGCATAAGGTCATAGCTACGACATTCTTCTTCATTGTGGCCAACGGACTTACAAAACTGGCAGTAGGGTTTTTGGGAACTGGGACATATCTCTGGAGAAGAGGGCAGTGCTCAGGGCAATGCTGGCCAGGGGTGCGGCAAATCTCACAATATATCACACCGGCATTGAATTGGGTGGGCGTGCCCGTGCTAAGATAGGTTCTGACCATGGGGCACTGGTCCCTATCGTGACCCTCAGACCGACATTGTGTACACCAGACCTCCTCTCGACTGGTTTTAGCTTTCTTCATGTCACGAAGTTCCAGGGCCATTGCTGCCAACTGCACTTGGATTTGAGCAAGACCAGAATCGTCTCCGACGGGAGCGGTCTCTAGCTTCATTGCGATTTCCAGAGCCTCTTGCTGGTCAGCAACCTTCTGTTGCATGAGCGGTGTTCTGATGTGCGGCAATAACGCAGCGATAAACCATTCCTTGTGCTGCGCAGGACTAATAGTGAAGCTCACTTGGTCTAATAAGACTTTGAATCTCTGGTCAAAGTCCCACACGGATTTGCCGCGCCGCTATTGAATCTCTTTGAGTTCAGTGATGCTCTGTGATTCTGATTTCGGTTTCTTAAATTCCTTAATGATGGCGGCCTTGATTTCATCCAAATTGGGGTGCTGATTACTGGAGAATTTCATGAACCAGGTCAAAGCCCGGTTGCGAAAGGAAGTAATAAGCTGCGCAGTTCTCACATCCAGGTCGGTAATACTCTTTGCGTTCCAGACGGCCTCGCATAAAAACCAGAACTATTATGGATCTTCTGATCCCGTTCCTTTGAAGATGGGAAGCTTAATGTCATCAGCTAGGTGGGCCATGTTGGGTCTGGGAGGGTGGGGAGGGGGGCAGGCCGTTGATGGGGGGGATTTACGGGGTTAGGTTGACCTCTGGGCGGTATACTGGGACTTGGTTGCCTGTCACGCTGCGACCGAACTTTAGGGGTAACAAAGCGACGCTGGGGGGTAACAGGAGGGTTTCCGTCGGGGTCGGATTGTGGAGGGCTGACAGGGGGAAGTGCGGGGGTCTGTCCTGAAGAGTAGGATTCAAAATTCCTTTTGTACCGTTGCTCACTTCGGGGAAACCCACTTTGCGCGTCGAAAGTATTCTCACTTGCAAACATAT